>CM021105.1:351520667-351584533 GCA_007115665.2 Sequoiadendron giganteum | reverse complement strand
ATCTCATCATCCCTTATCCATTGTGTTTTGTTGTTCCTTGTCGAACTATGTTGCCCCTGCGCTTTTTTGTAGGCAAGGCCGATCATTTGATCCGCCCCTGGGGCTCTGCTTCTTTTCTATTTTGTTATCTTCCATTGTCGGTGTTTGGCCTTGTATCGAACTATGTGGCCCTTTTGCTTCCACGTAGGCAAGATCAATCATTGGATTTTCCCCTAGGGCATTTTTCCATCCAATTTTCATTATCCATCGAGGTCTCCATTGTCCTCTTTTCGCTTTTATCCATGGCCTTATGTCAAAATACGAGGGCTTTGTGCTTTCACGTAGGCAAGGCTGATCTTTGATCAACCCTCGAGCCCCTAGGTCTTTAGGGTGTGTTGGTCTTGTGTCCCCTAGGTCTTTAGGGTGTGCCTTGTATCTTGTGTCTTGTGTCTTGTGTCGTGTTGTCAAGTATGTCTTTATCTAGCTGGTTCTTCACAAATGGAATCCATTCATGTCATGAGACTTAATCAGTTTTAGAATATCTTGCATCATTATAGATCTTTTAGTTTAGTATCCATGTTTGGTCTCAACAGGATGTATCCTTCCTAATAGACCTCATCAGCCCTATCCATCCTCTCTATCCTATGGCAAAGGATGTTTTGAAATTGATTGCAATCTTTTGATACTTTTGGCTTCTATTTATCATTTGAGCTCCCTATCATTACTTGTTAAGGTTGCCATGATCTATTATATTATGGTGTGTTTTGATTGGTTAACATAGGGGCATATCTTGATCTTTGTTTGTTGTTGTTTTCTTGGTTGTCCCATGTAGTACACACCAAGACCCCTGAGGTCTTGTGTTACACTGGGGCGTCCTCTTGTGCTTGTGGTTATCCCAATACTTGGCCCGACCAAAGTCATTGTGAATTTGGGGTGTTGGGATAACCTTCTTATTTTTTGTGTTTTTGTATGCATTAGACACTAATCCACCTTGGTTCTACGTACCATGGTACCTGGTGTCTTATGCTATAGCAAAAATCAGTGCTCCAAAAATGGCAAATTGCATTAGGGTTGCATTTCATTTTCTCTTCCATTGCATTGCATGTATCTTCTATCCCATCTCAATCCATTCATGACCCATCCAATCTAGCACAAATAATCTAATCACATCCTTGGTCTTGTTCCTAGCCTTGCTACAGGCCTTGACCCAATCATCATCATTATCATCAGAATATATCTTTCTCTATCCTTTTGTGTTGTTTTGGGATGTATCCTTCCCTCATCAACAACACTATCATCATCATCATTGATATGTATCCCTCCCTTATTCTTGTGTTGTTTCGGGACATATCATTTCCTCACCAACAACACTCCATCCATCATAAGTCCATCTTGGCTTGTAGCTTGATTGGGGCAACATCATATTTGTCCTGGAATCCATTTGTGCTTGCCTTTATCTCTTCATCTTATCATCGTCTCTCATCCATCATTTTGCATCATCTTCCCCATCTACCCTTGCATGATCTCATCCATTTCGAGAGCACACCTGTGTTATCTCAAACTCGCATGTCCTTTCGAGGGGGTATCCTCAATCCCTACTCTTCATCTTCACTCTCACCATCTTTCCTCCTAGTCACTCCTCAAATGAATGGGGCATCTTCTTTAATCTAACCATTTTCTTCTAGATGCTATGTTTTAATTTTCTTTGAAATGATGCTACTTCGTAACACCATCTCAAAGAGGGGCAAAATGTAGACATCTAAATTTGACCACTCATATTTGGCCAAATTTAACCTTTTCATCTAAATATCCTTTTATCCACATTAGTTAAATAATGTTACTATTATTTAATTAATCCCCCTAAAGTCTTCTAAATACCTAAGGTATTTAGTTAAATAATTAAATACCTTATCCCTTTCTTCCAAAGAATTAAATAAATAACCCACTTATTTAATTCTCTTTATGTCCCATCCACACTTAATCCTAATTCATCTCCTAATCCCATCATTAGGGATGTGACACATCCCTAATCCAAGATTAGGATGTGTCACATCCTCCAACTTTTGCAAGTTGGATCCTAATCATCATTAGCTACCTAACTCTCTTCTAATTTGTCATTAACTAATCTAATCAACCCCCTTTGGTCAACTCTTGTCACATCCCAATGGAATTTTTTAATTGCAATTTATTCTTCCAACACCCTTTATGGAATTTTTAATTCCATTTACAATCCCCATGCCCTCTTCCCCATTTGAATTTAAAATTCAAATTTATTTATCCCATGCATTTCTCTTCCCCATAATCTCTCATAAGTCACATCAGTCACATGGGACAAGGACCTCCTTTAAGAGGACCTTGTCTTATCCATAGGTACTTCCAATCATGTGAATTTAAAATTCACATTTATTTACAAAATTCTTCCATCCCCATGATGATAAAAGAGGACTTTCTAAAATTTCCCACTTGTCACCATCAACCTCATATGGGGACAAAGACTTATTTTTTGAAGAAATTCTCTCATAATCCCAAGGTACTTGCAAGTACCTCCAGCTCACATGTCTTTTTCGACATCATTTGTCCTTTTCACACCTCACAGTCCACATGGAAAGATGTGAGGACTTTTGAATCCTCAACTCACCACAACCCTCCATCTTGTCCATGTTGGCTAAATCCTAGCTGTCCATTTTTCTAGAGACTTTTCTTTTAAATTGGAAGACTTGGTCTCATTTTAGGGGAAGAGATCATTATGTATTTTACTCAATTCGAGCATTCAAGGACTTAGCACTTAACACTTGCATCCTCCATTATTTCAGCCATTGAAGCTCTTATTTCACCCACCTACCATTTTTATCACAACACTCATTTCCATTATTGCAATCCTCGTCAATTCCTCTCCACTTTGCATCCACTTTTGCATTCATTTGCCAACAAAGGAGCACATAATCAAACATCATCAAAGGGCCAACCAACTCGTCAATCCAAGCAAGGTATAAAGTTCATTTTTCTTTATTGTTTTGTTTGGATTCAACTTAGGCTAATCTTGAGTGTTTGTTTGTGTTTTTCACTTTTGCATTCCATTTTGTTTTGTATTCTAGGTAGATAAAACACTTGCACACAATGAAAACCACTACTTTACAACTTTTTGTGTTGTCCACTATTAAGAGCATCATAATTTTATGGATTCCTTTCAATTTTGATTACACAATAATCATCCAACTCTAAAATGCATTGTGTAAATAAGAACAAGGTAATGGTATCTCATCACATCTTAATGCTCTTTCCAATGAAACATATTTTGAAAGAAACTCTGATTGTATTGTATGGTCCACCTATCACTATGATTGGTCTTTTAGCATGAACTAAGACAAACCTCCTCTCAACTCACTCTGCAAGGCTTTCTAGCATCATATCAAACTATCCTTTACATAGATTTTCCTCACTATAAACCTAGGGTTTGTAGCCATGTGTCCTTGCATACACTAAGGTGATTGTACCTTTCATGTTGTGATCCCTTAAGGATATGATGACTGATCCCATATATGAAATCTTCTATCTACTACCTTATGTAACAACCCTATCCTTTAGGCTTATTAAGACAACCTTCTCATCACAGTCATTGGCAACCATACCCTGACTATTATGCACTTGGTCTCTTTTTACATGGCTATCATATCAATCAATGAAATTCACTCTTAACCGAGATCACGTATTCATTTGAATGCCTATTTGAAACTACCCTTTTCCATGATTACTGCCTTCAAGTTAATATTTAAACCCTAAGAACCTCTTGGCCTTTTGTTAGTGGAAAATTCTTATCATGTGAAATCTAAGACTGATATTGGCTTCCAAATATGGTTGGGCTTTTTTTAAAGATCTCTCTTGACAACTAATGGTTCTTAAGGTTGCAACAAATTATGGGTAGTGGATATCATTCACTAGTCACATCAAGCGTTGGGAGGCCTTTGTGTAAGAAATCCTCAACTAAAATAGATTTCAGCCCCATCCCAGAAGGAAAGAGAATTTCCACCTTGTAGTTCACTCATTACATATCCCAATGTACCATTGAGATGCACAAGATCATCAGATTCTATTAAACAATTCAAGGTGACTATGATAGGAAAACCTACTCCAACCAGATGAGGAACTTGAACTATTAGCAGTACCACAACATAGAAGAATTATTTATTTGAAGTCTATGTTGTCATGATAATTTGGACTACATTTAATTGTCTCATACCTCACACAATATAACATAAGAAAAATATAATCCACCATTTTACCATCAACCAACACATGGGAAATGAGCTCTTGAAGAGGAGGAATCTTCACATTTTAATATGTTCAATCACCTTATACAAATGTGACTACACTCAGCAAAATTTATGGAATCATCTTGAATGCATTCTAATTACACATAGTGGGGTATTTCTTTCAAACATCCCACTAAAAGAGCTCAAGAACTTGCAAGATCCAAAAATGGTCTATGACATTTGACAATCATTCATACTCATAAAAAGTGGCTCGAGTTACAAAGGTCTTGTCATCAGGAGATTATGGAACCTTGCTACTATTTTGTTATTGCTACTTTCTCTACAAGCAAAACAAATTGCCTTCCTTGAACATTATCAAGCACATTTCTTAACATTTACCTTCATTTCTACTATCCTCATGATTGGTAGCATTTAAAAATACTGTCTGCTCTCTTGTTAATAGCTACTACCATCTCTATTATGACTGCCTTTTCATGTTACTTCAATAGTCACTTAGATATCATGTGCTTGGTCCAAATGAGCTTCCAAATCCTTAGAACTATTATTTTTGGTTGCAAATTCTTTGCCTCCATAGTCTCCATGGTGTAGCTTGATTTCACCAAAATCAATGATGGAACTCCATCAATAAAATACAACTCATTTTTGTATATTATGATTAGAAAATCCTTTTGTGCATGGTTGATAGCAAGATTCAAATGTACATAAACTAGGCTCTGACTGAGATCCATAAGAGATCTTTGAATCTATATGTTTGATTCTTGAGTATCACTCCTAGTTGAGTGCCAAACAAGAATATCATACTTTTAAAAACCTTTTATATTGATCAATGTTCTTGTCGAGGAAGTCCCTATTGAGATTGTGTATCTTGATGTCACACATGAGATCGAAGTTTTTTGGTCGCTACACTTTAATGACACTATCCTTCTTAACAGTCTTCAAAAAATATTTTGGGCACTATCCTCTAATCTTTTGTGTTGCATTGCTTTATCACCTTCATGGTTGTAACTGCTCTTAATCTTTGTTTGCATTCTCATAGTTGCATACCCTCCTTTGAAACTGCTTTAAAAACTCATCTTTCATGCCAACACAGGTGGATACATTATTGTGACATAAACCATTATTATGAATACCTTATCTCTTCTCATGATAGTCACAACTCATATTAAATGTTATCTGCCCTTTGCTATTCATTGAAAATTAGACTGCATATTCATCCTTTTGGGTGAGATCTCAACATGATTTGTCTTCTTGTGTTTACCCTATTTCTAGATTTCACAATAACAAAAATATTTTAACAAATTTATGACCGGGGTTTTGATGGGTAACAAAACTTCATAAACAGGTGGGGAAAAATGATTTCGAACTACTAGACAATCATTTTAGTTTTGGTTACCTACAGGTTGAATGAGGACTCAAAGGAATAAACACTCTTCATTAATAATCTTAGTCTTCCTATAAGGGCTTGGTATAGCGAACAACATAACACATGAGTTGTCAAAAAAAAAATGAAATAGAAACACAAAAATGTTGTCATCATTAACTTTGCACCATATTTTCTAAAGCTTTGGAATCCTTTAATAACCCCTTGAAAAATCCTACAACGTTTCCCCCTTAAAATGGTAAAATGGAAAACTTGATGAAGTAAAGAAGCATACCACATAGAACTATCCATGTATGTAGGGAACTTTAAAACCCAAAACAAGTGTGAATGAATCTCTAAAACCATCTGCTTCTTCCTGGTAACATTCCAATCATTCTTATCTAACAATTGCAATGTAGGTCCTCCCACTGGCAACAACATAATGTTACACCTGAAGTGGAGGGAGATTTCGTTTGAATCATCAAACTAAAACCCTAAAGAAACTCCTCACTGCATGGGAAAATCAACTAAAAATAATCCTTTACATGGAACCCAACAGACTTGATGTTCATTTATTCTATCTTCTAGTTTGTTTAAATTTTTATCTCCAACTCAACCTTCATGTTGTCATCTTCTTTTTTTTCCATTTTTTCCAAAGTGAAAACTTCATCCAAGTTTTTCCCTTATCATAAATATTTTTCTAATTTTTAAATTATAAGTCTTAAGGAAAAACTCATAATAAAATCCTTAAAATAAAGTATTTTTCAACATTCTTGGCAACCTCTCGAAGATGTTTGCCTGCTAAACATGGTGACCAGTTTCCTTAAAGATTCCATTGGGTATAGGAGTCATAAAAGAAATTGAGAACAAACTAAAAAATAAGACCTTGTACATTGTTGTAGCACTTTAAAACAATACTTGACACCTTCAACCACCCAACCCACCTAAGAAGACTCAAAACTAACCAAAAACAATTGATGAACTATGCATAAACTTTCATTCCTCCTAAAACCTACATGAAAAAACACTTATTGACTCAAATAACCTAATCCTAATATGTACAAAAGGCTAATCATACCTCAAAAACAAAGTTTGAGGTGTATCCCATTGACTGGGATATGAAGTGTCTCTCCATCCATCTTAGACAACTCAAAGGCATTGTGTTGTTTGCACTCCACAATTATGAAAGGACCACTCCACATGGCATCAAACTTTGTGTGTTTTCTAGGCTTGCTCTTAAGCTCATCCCATTTGAGCACTACATATCCTTCCTTGAACACCCTTGGTGTTGCCTTCTTCTCAAAAGATTTATTCATTTGGATTTGGTGGAATTCCATGGTTTTCATGGCTTTGTTTCTTTCTTCTTCAAGCTCCAACAACTGTGCATATCTAATTTCCATGGGGTCTTCTTCTTCAAACAACTCAAGTTGATTGACTGTGTCAAGTGTTGGGACTTCAATGGACAAAGGCAGCCTTGCTTCCTTTCCATAGACCAATATATATGGAGAGTTATAAATGGACCTTTTAGGTGTGATTATATCCACCCATAGAGTATATTTTAACTTGGTATGAAAATTATTTGGTTATCTTCCATGGTTCTCTTAATGATCTTGATCAAATTCTTGCTAGTGGACTTAGCTAAACGATTCCCTTCAAGATAATAATTTGATGAAGTACTCAAGAATATACCTTATTTTATAGCCCACTCACTAATCCTTATACCAATGAATGCCAAAGCATTTTCTAAAATAATGGAGTAATTGGGAACTCCAAACCTTGTTACCAACTCCTCATAGAAGTTCAAAACAACACTTTTAATTGCTTCCTTAAGAGCTATAGCCTCCATCCACCTTGTGAAATAATCTGTAGCAATCAAAATCCACTTGTGACCAACACTATATGGAGGATGTATGCCCCCAATGAAGTCAATACCCCACTTCATAAAGGGTTGTTCAACTTGTATGGGCTATAAAGGAAGAGATGGAAGTATTTATTTTCCTGCAAACATTGCACATTTGTCACATTTTCTTGCCCATGCATGGGCATCTTTGAAAAGACTTGGCCAATAGTACACAACCCTCATAATTTTCCAAGTTGTAGTCCTTGGAGCAAAGTGACCACCAGTTGTTCCGTCATGAAAGTCATGAAGTACCTTGTCAACTTGATCAGTATCTATGCATCTCAATAAAACTCTGTTATGATCCTTTCTAAAAACAAAATCACCGACAAGTATAAATGGAATGGACTGCAATCTAAAATACCTTCTCTTTGCCTTGTCCAAGCCATGTGTACACTCACCGGTTTGAATAAAATGTATCATTTTTTGTGTCCAATCGATACCCAATGATGGTGCAACAGTTTGTGACTCATTATTTGTTATTTGTCATGAGGATAGCTTCTTGATTTTCTTCAACATTTTCTAACCCAACAGCTAGTTGGTCACATAGTCTCTTACCTCTTATCAACTTTGTAACTTTGATTTCCCCATCATATTCCATCACCTTGGTGATCCACCCAACACTTTTGTCACTCAAATCTTTACTAAACAAGATCTCTTTAACACTTGGGGGAACAACCATTAATTGAATCTTATTATAGAAAACCAAATGATGAAATTTCTTGAGACTTCTAATCACAACAAGAACATGCTTCTCAAAAAAAGAATATCTTTGCTCATAACCCTCTAAGCCTTGACTAAAAAATGCTATTGGCTGATCTAAACCATCTTCATTTTTTTGTACCAATATAGCAAAGAAAGTGTCTATGCTACCAAAAGCATAAAGGATGAAATCTTTGGTAAAGTTAGGATATACCAAAGTAGGTGTTATTGTTAATGCTTCTTTGATGGCCTCAAAACTATTTTTCCCTTCTTTTGTCCAGCTGAAACTCACATTCTTCTTCAACATTGCAATTAGAGGACTCAAAATATTGGCTACATCGGGTATAAACCTTCTCACAAAATTGATTCTACCAAGGAAAATTTGCAGTCCCTTCTTATGACTAGGCAAAGGTAGAGCAAGAATAACACTTACCCTTTCTGGATCAATGGTTATTTTATGGATTTGAAACCACATGTCCAAGGAGTTTACCTTTATGGACAATGAAGATGCACTTCTTGGGGTTAAGAGATATGCCATATTCCCTACACTTTCCAAACACTTTCCTTAAATGAGAGAGATGTCCATCAACATTTTATGAAAAAATAGCTATGTCATCAAGGTAAATCAATACCAATTTGTAAATTAACGCTTGGAAAGCCATGTCCATTTCTCTTTAAAGCATTGGACAAACCAAAGGGCATTCTCTTATAATCCATTGTTCCCCATTCCATGGTGAATGTTGTTTTATACTGATCCTCCCCTTTCACTAGCACTTGGTTATATCCAAAATAACCATCAAGTAGAGAAAACCTCTCTAAACCTGCAACAACTTGTAGAATTTGTTCCATAGAGGGCAATGGGTAAAGGTCTTTAAGTGAGGCCCTATTCAAGTATCTAAAGTCCACACAAAGTCTTATCTCCCCATTTTTCTTCCTAACAGGAACAAGGCTGGAAACCCATGAGGTGTATTTGATTGGGAAAATAATATTACCCTCAATCAGCTTATTCAATTCTTTTATCATGAGTGGCTCAAGCTTGAGGTTCAAAGGCCTTTGTTTTTGTCTTACCGGTTTTGCATTTGGCTCAAGTTGAATGGTGTGTTGTGCAATATTGGGATCAAAGCATTTCAAATCAGAATATTTCCAAGCAAATATTTCATGGAACTCTTGACAAAGTGAAACAAAAGCTTCTCTATCCTCTTGAGAACAAATCTTACTAATCTTAAGAAGCTTACCTTTGAAAATTTCCACCTCTTCCTAATGTTCTTCCTTGATATGCATGTTGGTTTTTCCCTTTTTAAGTTGATCATCTGAATTGAAAATGGACTCTAAGGTGACCAAACCCTTTGGTAACTTGTTTGTTTTTAGTGGAATAATTTGATCACCATACTGTTGTTGTAAATTTTCTTGATTTCCAGCTAAAAACTCAACTTCCTCAAGCAAAAAACTAAGCACCTATTCATCACTCTCAAAGACTTGTCAATGGACATTGTTGTTAGGAATAGATGGTCTTACTACTACCTTAACACACTATTGTACCTTATCCTTTTTAATGTCATTAGGAATATCAAATTGGGCACCTATAGCAACCAATCTATCAACATTCTTGTTTTGACTTCTAGGTATGGACAATAGATTAAAAACATCAAATTACTCTATCATATCCCATACCCTATGCTTATAAGACTTAATCACATTATTTTTGGTCACATGCAAGTTTCTTACCTAATTTACAATCAACTCACTATCACCAAACACTTGTAGAAAACTTATTTTTCTCTTCCTTGCCTATTCCAAACCTTGTAGGAGACCTTCATACTTAGTTGTATTATTAGTACAGCTAAAAGCAAAATTAAAAGTTGAATAATACTTTTCATGTTATGGAGATACAAGAATAACACCCCCACCAGCCCCATGTCTACTTCTTGAACCATCAAAAAACATCTTCCAAACTTCATTTTGTTGTTATTTATGTTGTTATTCATCATTATTTTCAAGGTTAGGAATGATAGAATCTTGTCCATGAATCATGTAAACACCTAAGCCTACCTCTTCAAGTTTTTTGTTTGGATCAGCTTCAATGTTTTCAGCTTCCCATTCATCCAAAAGAATATCTGGAATACTCTAAGTTTGGGTACTTGGTTCTTGGACAACAATATCCTCATCATGGTCAAAACTATCAGAATTAACATTGGAAACACAAGGTACATATGGCTCTATGTGGTCTTTTCTTATTGACTCAAATTTTATAGTCACTTTGGTTCCATTTATTGTCCTAAACAACATACGTGACCAATTTGAAGATAGATAGCCACCTATCTTGGCCATGAAATCTCTTGAAAGACAAAGAACAAAATAGGGTGGCAAGTCAATCGCATAAATATCCTATGGAATGGAAAAGGTTTGACACACATGCAAGATAAGATTCAAATCTTTAATGACTCCTATAGTATTGATGGTTCTCCCATCAAGTTGAACTACCCCTTTTTAAAGAGATTAATATCCCAAACCCAACCTATCTGCAATTTGTTTAGGCATGACAAAACTATTAGCCCCTAAATCAATCATGCAATTATGAGCAAGGCTATTTCCTATGATCAATGACACATAGAAAGGTGGTGGTTTGACTTCTTGCAAATTTTTGTGGTGTTATAACTTTTGAAAAGTTCTTCCAACAAACTATTGTATTGTTACTTAAAAAACCAATCATATTATGATTGAAAATAGATGTAATTTTCCAAATTTTGAGAGAAAATCAATAATTTCCAAGCTTGTACTATTGTAAGGACACCTTTTCAACAATAAAGATATCAGTTTTCTTCCTTTAAGGACTTTTTCTATTGTGTGCAACTAGTAATTGATATTATTTTTATGATTTCATGTATAGATATTTGAATATATGTCTTATTTTAGCACCTTTGAACATGAAAACATATCTTATGTAGGTTATAGTCTGTGTTTAGGTGAAAAACAAATTCTATTTGTGAAGAACACTTCATTTTCTTCCTTCTAGGACTGAAAGTCATTCAACCTCTCTATTAAAAATCGATACATGAGTATGTTTAAGTTAAGTTGTGTAGAAATAGCTGAGTTATTGGTTTCTATGTGTCAAAACAATAGTTTGAATCTGAGAAAACATTTTGGTGCATCACCCATGTAGCTAGATTTCAATTATGTCATCCTTTTATCCTTTTCCATCAGCAAAAGTAGTAGTTTATGTTAGGATAGGTGAGGTATCAAGGGAACCAACCTTCTCTGGAGGTTCCTTTTCATCATAGGCAACCCAAATACCTGAAAAGGATCCCATATTTCACTGGAGTAGGAGGATTCCAAAGCTTTAGAAAAATTGGTGCAAAGTTAATGATGACAAGATTTTTGGGTTTCTATCTCATGGTTTTGTTGATAACTCATGCGTTTGTTGTTGGCCATACCAAGTGCTTATAGGGAGACTAAGATTATAAATTAAGAGTGTTTATTCTGTTAAGTCCTCATTCAGCCTGTAGGTAACCAAAACCAAAATGATTTTCCAACAGTTCGAAATCATTTTAACCCACTTGTTTATGAAGTTTTCTTACCCATCAAAACCCTAGTCATAGATTTGTTAAAATATTTATGTTATTGTTAAATTTAGAGATAGGGTAAACACAAGAAGACAAATCATGTTGAGATCCCACCCAAAAGGATGAATATGCAGTCGAATTTTTAGTGAATAGCAGAGGGCAGTCAATATTTGATATGAGTTGTGACTGTCATGAGAAGAGATAATGTATTCATAATAATAGACATTAGAATGATGAGGGATGGTATGATGGTTTAAGTCACAACAATGTATCCACCTGTGTTGGCATGAAAGATGAGGTTTTGAAGCAATTTCAAAGGAGGGTATGCAACTGCGAGAATGTAGACAGAGATTAAGAGCAACTACAAGCATGATGGTGACAAAGAAATGCAACACAAAAGATTAGAGGATAGTGCCCATAATATTTTTTGAAGACTGCTAAGAAGGATAGTGTCATTAGAGTGTAGTGATCAAAAAACTTCAAGATCATGTGTGACATCAAGATACACACTCTCAACAAGGACTTCCTCAACAAGAATATTGATCAATATAAAATGTTTTTCAAAGTATGATATTCTTGGTTGGTACTCAACTAGGAGTGATGCTCAAGAATCAGACATATAGATGCAAAGATCTCTTATGGATCTTATTCAAAGCCCAGTTTATGTATATTTGAATCATGCTATCAACCATGCAAAAAAGGATTTTCCAATCATAATAAATGAGAATGAGTTGCATGTTATCGATGGAGTTCCATCATTGATTTTTGTGAAATCAAGCTACACCATGGAGACTATGGAGGCAAAGCATTTGCAACATATATGCAACCAAAAATAATAGTTATGAGGATTTGGATGCTCATTGGACCAAGTACATGACAACTAAGTGAATGTTGAAGTAACATGAAAAGGCAGTCATAATAGAGATGGTAGTAGTTGTTTACAAGAGAGTGATCGACAGTTTTGAATGCCACCAATCATCGAGACAATATAAATGAAGGTAAATGTTAAGAAACATGCTTGAGAATGTTCAAGGAAGACAATTTATTTTTCTCATAGAGAAAGCAACAATAACAAAATAGTACCAAGGTTCCATAAATAGCCTGATAACAAGACCTTTGTAGCTCGAGCCACTTTTTATGAGTACCAATGATTGTCAAATGTTGTGGACCATTCTTGGATCTTGTGAGTTCTTGAGCTCTTTCATTGGGATGTTTGAAAGTGATACCTTACTATGGGTAATTAGAATGCATTCAAGATGATTCCATAGATTTTGCTGAGTGTATTCATATTTGTATAAGGTCATTGGACATATTAAAATGTGAAGATTCCTCCTCTTCAAGAATTTCAAGAGTTTTTTTCCCATGTGTTGGTTGATGGTAAAATGGTGGATTATAATTTGCTTAAGTTATACTATGTGAGGTATGAGACAATTGAATGCAGTCCAAATTATCATCATAATATAGACTTCAAAGAAATAATGCTTCTATGTTGGGATACTGCTACTAGTTCAAGTTCCTCATCTAGTTGGAGTAGGTTTGCCTATCATAGTCACCTTGAATCATTTAATAGCATCTAATGATCTTGTGAATCTCAATGGTACATTGGGATATGTAATGAGTGAACTACAAGGTGGAAAGCCTCTTTCCTTCTGGGATGGGGCCGAAATCTATGTTAGTTGAGGATTTCTTACACAAAGGCCTCCCAATGCTTGATGTGACCAGTGAATGATATCCATGACCCATAAATTGTTGTAGCCTTAAGAAACATGAGTTGGAAAGAGAGATCTTTCAAAAAATCCTTACCATATTTGGAAGCCAATATCAGTCTTAGATTTCACATGATAAGAATTTTCCACTAATAAGAGTCTGGGAGGTTCTTAGGGTTTAAATATGAACTTGAAGGCAGTAATCATGGAAAAGGGTAGTTTAAAATAGGCATTCAAATGAATACATGATCTCGGTTAAGAGTGAATTTCATTGATTGATGTGATAGCCATGTAAAAACAAAGCAAGTGCATAATAGTCAGGGTATCGCTGCCAATGACTGTGATGAGAAGGTTGTCTTGATAAGCCTATAGGACAGGGTTGTTACATAAGGTAGTAGATAGAAGATTTCATATCCAGGGTCAGTCATCATATCCTTAAGGAATCATAGTATGAAAGGTACAATCACCTTAGTGTATGCAAGGACACATGGCTACAAACCCTAGGTTTATAGTGAGGAAAATCAATGTAAAGGTCAATTTGAGATGACGCTAGAAAGCCTTATAGAGTGAGATGAGAGGAGGTTTTATCTCAGTTCATGCTAAAGGACCAATCATAGTGATAGGTGGACCATGCAATACAACCAAAGTTTCTTTCAAAATATGTTTCATTTGAAGGAGCATTAAGATGTGATGAGATACCATTACCTTGTTCTTATTTACATAATGCATTTTACAGTTGGATGATTATTATGTAATAAAAATTGAAAGGAATCCATAAAATTGTGATGTTCTTAATAGTGGAAAGCACAGCAAGTTGTAAAGAAGTGGTTTCCATGATGAATGGAGGCAAAGTTACAAGAGAATGATCAAATGTTTGGTGACAGTGTAGGGTTATTAATAGTGCTTCATTTTTGGATAGTGATTTTGTAAGGAGTTGATGAATACACATTGAAAAAAATTACAATGAGATAAGGACAATAATCTGCAAGATAATTGAGAGACATTACCCCCACTTAAGCAATCAAGATGATAGTGGAGTAACAAGCATGACAATCACTTTAGAATATAGTCAATAATAAGGACAATCACATTGACATCTACAACTTTGCTAAGGAGATTTCAAGACTTTTTCTTGGAGGGTTTGTAATAGATGGAAGCAAAGCAAAGGTTTTGAAGTATCATGTTAAAATATCATAGTTATGCTAACTCGGAGTCTTAATGAGAAAAGGGGTCAGTTTGAGGTATTTTTAGTCATTTTAAGTCTATTTCAAAGACTGCATGGGTACAACTAATAGTTGGGTAAAATTTTGAGCCAAAAACATATAGTTTGGGATAGTTTAGAACCCTCAAAAGTATGCTTTTTGGTTTTGCACGACCAAAACTTTAAAATATCTTGTAAGAGATGGCAAGGACATCAAGTTAAGCTTTTCAAGGGGGTAGTTTAAGCATTCATGAAAGAGGTTAAGAATTTTGGTGGCCTTTATGAGTAATCAAAGACATCATGAGAGCATCTAGGAGAAGATTTAAAGCCAATCAAGGTAGTTTGGTGGTAGTTTGAGCTTCTTGTGAGCAAGTTGAGAGAATATAGGGGCAATTGTAAACATCTAGGAGCTGATAAAGATTAAAAGGTCAAGACCTCCCTTTTTCAACGCCACCTTAAAGGTTTTATAGCTTTGATCCTTGGGAACAGTTTTCAATGCCTAAAGAGAGCTTTGACATTTTCAAAATAGTTGTGACACATGTCATATGTTGATTGTAACATGAAACTAAAGTTTAGGAAGTATTATATGCAAAAGAGCATGCCTAGTTTCATTATTCCTTAGCTCTTTCACTTTTTGAAAAGGTATTGTAAGCTGCAACAACTTCTTTTCTCTCTTTTTGTGACTGTAAATCTATTTTTCAGTTTTCAAACTAAAAAAAGCAATGTAATTTCATATTTTCAAGCAAGTAGAACATATTTCAGACTTGTTGAAGTTGTAAGAACACTTTTTTCAATAAAATTCAGTGATTATTACCTTCTCAATATCAATTTTCTTGTATGTAAATGATTGATGCATATTTCTATGGTTTTATGTGCAAGTCCTCCAATATGTTGTCTCATTCAAGGACCTTTTAAACATAAAACATGTCTTATACAGGTCACAAGTTATGTAGTTTATATTTACACTTAATTTGTGAAAACATACTCAGTTTTCCTTCTTAAATCTATAACATTGCAACTTTCTTGTGAAATACTTATGCATCAGCATGTTGAATCTTTGAGTTGTCTTAAAACTAGTTGAATAACCAAGATGTTATGTGTCAAAATAATAGAAGCAAGTTGTAAAAATTTATGTGCATCACCTCACATAATTAGATTTTAGTTTCATGCCATTTTTCTACTCTTTTCCTCAGTAAAGCGATAGCTTAAGTTAGGATAGGTGAGTATCATAGGAACCGACCTTCTTTGGAGGTTCCTTTTCATCATAGGTAACCCACATACTTGAAAGGGATCCCATGTTTCACCAATAGGGTAAGTTTTTTAACTTAGCAAGGGCGTAATATTAGGTGATAACAACAACATCTATAGGAGAACTATTATAAGTAAGTTCAATTTTTGAAGTCTTTTAAATGAATTCATTTTTGAATAAGAAATTTAATTTCTATACTCTTTAATACTTAGGAAAACCCCTCATAAACCTTTAATACTTACACACATTACCGACATCATCTAAGAAGATACATTCTAATTTGACATTTCAAATGTAAACCTCATAACTGGTAAATCACTTGATAAAGGATAAATCAATCTATTGAGTTGAGTGCATGAGTTAGCTACACTATATTTATTAGCCAATGAGAGGAGCATATAATTCTAAGGTTAATGCCACATGTAAAGGTCACAAATTTAAGGTTAAAATCACATAAAGTGTGTCAAAACTACAAATGTCCCTACCTTATTTTTATCAAAATCTAAAGATATCTAAAAAACTAAAAAATTCTAAAAACAAGACTTATCAATTTCGGTGTCTCACCTACTTTTACTTGTGCATGTACTCTTTTTTCACGATGATCCACAAGTCCTTGTCTATAAAGGTGAAAGTGAAAATAAATTACCTTTTCACACTTTTACCCTCTCTGAACAATTAAGTCCTACCCATGTTCTATCACATTTTTTTCCCTAAATTGTGTCATGATTCTTAGTAAACAAAACAAGATATGTTTTTTTACCATGGAATACCTTATTAGCCATGAAATTGAATTATTTTCATATTTCAAAAATATTTTTCATGAGTGCATTTATTATAGTGCTTCTTTCCTTTCAACAATATACAAATGATGGGTATAGATTACTACACAAATTTGATGTTATTTTTATTGATTCAAGTGGCTATGCATCATTTTTGGATAGATATTGTTGTACAAATTTGAGGTTGGTTGATCCTATAATAGTGTGTCCTACTTATGGTACATCCTAACTTTTGTCTAAAAATCACATATTTTTAGAAAAAATAATGATTTAAGCCTATAGGGGTTCCATTAAATGGGGTTTGATTGAAGGGATTTAGATTAAACCCCCTTCGACTAAACTTCCCTAGGCCTAAATCAAACCCCTAATGCAGTCTCTGATAGGAGATAGATAATGGCTAGTTTTTCCTTCACCATTTTATGCTTTTATCAATTCATTTGCTAAGTTTCATAAACATTTCCAAGACTTCATACATCTTTCATATGCCTTTTATGCACTTTGACAGACCTAAATATGTGAGGAAATATAAATATGATATATTGATATATTGATATATGCTTATGTGGATGTATGAATGTTCATAAGATTTAGTATGTTTTTATGATTAATTATGATTGTTAATGATGTGAATACCTTGGTATCAAAACTAACATCTTGCAGCCAAGAAGAATATAGCCATAGCAACTGGATATACAACCCACAACAAAGGCCTATGGACATTTTCAATGGAGAAGCCAGAATGATTGAAGTGCGATAGTTCTAGAGGAAATCGAAGGTGGCTATTGAATGGTTCATCATGAATCATCATAATTGCATTTTTTATCCATCAATAAGGAAATTGGAAGAAGAAGTTTATTCCAAATAGGAGAGACCCATGATGCAATAGTTTCCATGAAACACGTCCTTGTCATGGCAGTCAATCCTTAGGGGTAGAATCCTAGTTTGGTTTTTCTTCTTCTATTTGATATTCATGGTTTTTTGTTTCAAAGACTAGTCCTCTCCCTATCCTTGAGGGAGTGTGGATGTAGGCATTAATGTTCTATTTGTAGTCCTTAATGGATAAGACTCCTCTCGAGCCTATAGATTAGGATTTGTGGTCGAGGAGCAGATCTAGTAGATTAGGATTTATGGTGTTGGTTTTATGTTACCCAATTACAATAGATATGTACTCTTGAATGATAAATTTTTAGAGATTATTGTCAGACTGCAAGAAGTCCAATTTTCATGCAATAAAGGATTTTAGTTTGGTGTCATGAATTGTTGATCAAGTAGCACATATTTGATATCTTCTACGGGTGTAAAAAATTGAGCAAGGGCCACTCAAGGTACTGTCAACCCATCTTATTTTATGTTACTAGATTAGATGTTACATTAATGAATTCACTTAAAATAAGTTTTAAATTATATGCATGCAAATTTTAAAGTAATATTTTGTAGCATGGATTACATCCTGTAACATTACATTGAGTTCTTCTCCATAGAAGTAGAAGTCAAAATTTAGAATTATTAGTTAGTTGCAAGTTCAAATTCAATAGTTAGCAGTTACAGTATTGAGCAGTGAGTACCCGTAGCATAAGCACAAAATTTATGTTAGTTCCCCTATTTTGCAATTTTAAAGTTTATTTCCTTTTCCAAGCTTTTACCATTCTCAATATATATGTGACCACATATATTCCATCAATATAGGGCGTAGTTAGGATCCTTGGAAGCACATATAGTGCCAACACTGTCAAAAGCTTATGAGTCCTGGTTGAAAATTAAATGCAACATTTTGTGAAGGTTTGGTGAACTATTCAGTTAGGAACCCATCCTCTAAATTATATGTCTACTTGCAAACACCAAGTTAATAAAATGTTAGAGAGGCCTTACATTTTTTGCACCATTACCAGGGATGATGCTACATTCAATATTTTCCTATGTATTTTCAAGCTTTTATATTTTAGTGTTTTTGTTTTCAACATTAGGGTAAATAAGATTTTAGCCATCAACACAAACACAATTTACTAACAATGTGTAGGAACCATTGATCCAAAAAGTCATAATTATTATATGCAAAGGAAACGAGACACTCAGGGAAGATTTCTCCCTTTAGCATAGAAAGCATTGTAGGATACTAGTGAACATAAAAAATAGAACAATGGTATTCTTGAAGAAGAATCATCCCTAACACTAGTACCTACACCAAAAATAGAGGAGACTTCCCACACACACATTGAAATCATGTCTAATGTAGCAGTTGAAGATCCACCAAAGCATGTTACACGTTTCAGTTCCCCATCGCCAATCAAGAGAGCATCTGATTTGAAGAGCATACCTCCTTCAACACTACTTGTCTTCTATGGGTTGGTCACAGAGGATCCGGGCACCTTCCTTTTTGAGTTTTACATGTTATTGAGAAGTTATGACTATACCACAAGTGCAAACAGGCTCAAATTGTTTTCCACAACACTTAAGGATGCTACTCTAAGATGGTCCATGGGGTTGGGAAGAGATGTTGTTCCCAATTGGAACACAATGAAGGCAAAATTCCTAGAAAAATACCAGTATTATTGTAGAGGCCTAGATAGAAAGAGGGATGACATCTTTAGGATGTCACAAAAGGAAGATGAATCCTTAGAAGACTATGTAGAGAGGTTTCAGTTATGCCTTAAGAAATCACACTAAAATAGACTCTTTGATGAATCCCTAAAGTTGATATTCTTGAGAGGAGTTAACGAGGATTACATGGATGCACTTAACCTCATTAGGGCATGAAACATCTCACAAGAACTATTTGAGGAAATCTACAAAGCATGTAGGAACTATTCAAGGTCTTTCACTAATAGGGTTAGAGGAGATAGGACATCTTCCATCAACAAATCAACCATTGGAGCCATGTGGGTGGAGCTAAGAAATCTTCTATCAAACATGAAGAAAGATATCATAAGTCACTTGGCTACACAATCAAATACCCTTCACATCAATAAAATTCAAGAAGAAGCATAAGTAGCCCTTACATAATACTACCCACATTATAGATAGAGAAACACTTATTGCAAGTGCAAGAAGGTAGAAAGTATCTCTAAAGATAAGCAAGGGACATCAAAATTTCATGCATTGGAAGGAGAAGATGGTCAAGTTTTCTACACAACTCAACACAAACCATGGTAGCCAATATAAGGTATGCCCCAAGATCCTTTGAGTTATAACATGTCATTTTTTGGTAACAATGAAAATTATTTTAGTTGGACTCCTCAATTTTTGGCCAATATGCAAAACCAACAATGGCCAATGCCTCAATCCAATTGGAATCAACAATATCAAAACATGTGGCCACCTCATAATTAAGAAGGACCTAATTATAATTCTCAGTGGCCACCCCAACAAAATCAATGATAACCTCAGTGGAAAAGAGGTCAGTAGTAGAAAAATCAAAATCCAACTATTGTGTTATCCTTGAATCCAGCTGAACTTGATTCATGGGATAACCCCCTATAGAATTTGTTTGATTTGTAGTCTCGTGCACTCTAAGCACACAAAAGAGGCAAATTTCAATTTTCTTTTATACGTGGTCCTGAGCCTTGAATCGTCCCCTTAAGCGCTTGTCTCTTGTCGTTTCTCAAAAAACTTCGAAATGAGTATTTTTTCATTTTTCACTTTTCCATAGAAATGTTTTTGCCCATGTAGGGGCGTTGTTTTTCAATGATCCTACATGAGCTGATATGAATTTTTTTAAAGGTGTAGTGATGTTGTTTTTGAGCGCCACTACACATCTTAATTCTTTAAGGATGCATAAGCAACTTTTTTAGCGCCCTTGCATTTGTTTGTGTTTTTGAAATATGTATGGGCAGACTTTTTCACCGCTCATGCACTTTCCTGCCCACACACGCGAAGTTAATGAACTTTTAATTCATTAATATGGATTCAGTAAATGATTGTTAAATGACCTTTTAAGTCATTTTTAACATCTTTCTTGGTTTTTCTTTTTCATTTTGTTCTCCTCTTCCCCCTGTGATCATTTAAGAGCCCCAAGATGACTTCAAAGGATTCGAAAAAATTGTGTGATTGATCAACCTAAGGTTCCTCTACTTCAGAATTTCTTGGTAAGTCACTTCCCTAATTTTTATCTTCTTTGTTTGTTTTTATCTTACTTTTCTTCTTCACTCATTCTTTTGTCTATATTTTTATTGTTTGCGTATGTTTGTTCTTATTTAGAGTTTTATTTTCTTTTTCTTTCATGTCATGTGATCTTGCAAACCCTATTTTTGTTTAAATTTATTTTAGAAACCCTAGGCTACAAATTGCGAGATCTATATGTTAAGGTTTGATGAATCAATAGAAATGGTTGAGCATATAACCTAATTGACCCAACCTATTATGAAACCTTTTTTTCATATCCATATCCATATATGTATTGGCATGAGGAAATTACGCTGTCACATCTTTATTTTTCCCTTGTCTAAGTCCAAAGTAGTGGTGGAGATTTTCACCACCACTACATGACAAACTTATTCCAAGTGTAGTGGCAGTAAAAATCACTGCCATTACATGGAACTTATGATTTCCCTTATATGCATAGGTACTTTTTTTAATGTCAATGCATAAATCCACAAACCCTTAAAGAAGATGTCAAGGCAGTGAAAAATCTTGCCAATACATCTTTGAGTTTTTTCCACAAGTCCCTAGTGTAGAGGCAGACTTTTCATCGCCTCTACAAATATAAGTTTTTTTCCCCAAGATGTAGGGGCGGTAAAATTCGCCACCTCTGCATATAACTTGATCTACCCAAAAGATGTACAAGCGGTGAAATTGAACGCTCCTACACCAAATTGAAATCAAACTTAACTATATGTAAAAGCGCTAAAATTCAACGCCAGTGCACCAGAGTTAGTCCAAAGCTTTTCAAAGCAATGTAGAAGCAATATTTTTTAGTGCCAGTGCATATTATGAACTTCCCCAGTATGTAGGGGTGTTGAATCTTAGCGCCCTTGCACAAAATCCTGAAAATTTTCACTAACTCCCAAAATATTTTTGAAATGCATTCTAAGCTCTGTTTTGCCCGCATTCACTCAATTTTTCTCACTCCATTTCTCATGTCAGCTAGCCCCAAAGTGCTCACTTAGCTTTTCACATTCCCTTGATTTCATAATGCATATTCTCCTAATGTTGGAAAAATCTTTGTTTCCTTATAGTTATCTTCAATCTCCTATCAAGCATTCCTCGAAGGTATTCATTGTAAGATCTCAGTGATCTCCTGGTGCACTTAATGACAACTGAAGAGTCACCTTCATCAAGCAAGAAAGACAAGATGAAATACAAATATAAAGGTGTCTATCTACCTATAATCTCCACATCTAAGATCGATGAGATCAAGGATATTGAGATCAGACATCTTGATATGAATGACTTTGTTAAAAGAACAAAAAAGCAACCCCTAGAAAAGGATTTGGAGGCCATTGTCCATAGAAATATTAATCGAGTAGCCTCTTTTCCAGTAGCAAATCATTGTTCAGAGTTTGTGTTGCAAGTTTCCTCACACTATATCCAAGATGATAGAATTGTTAAAGACTCTTCAGGATAAGTAATGATGAGGTTAGATGCTGATTTCTTTGATGTAGTTTTCCAAGTCCCAACCATGGAGACAATACAAACATGTCTATTCATACCCAAGAGGCTTATGATAGAAATCACAATGAAGCCAAGTAGTTGATTACACATGAAATGGTTGAATAATCCAAGGCCCACCATTTCAAGATGGCCTAAAAACCTTCCACATAGTGATTTCAAAGAGGATGTTTGTGACATGATCACTCTTCTAAGCAGTTTGCCAATTTCATCAACTTTCCAAGAATGGATGTATGAGTACATCAGGATCATCAAGAAAAGGAGGACTCACATTAACTGGGGTACATATATCAATGATGAAATTCACGAATAAGTTATCAATGTGCATTCTGGACTGAAGTTCTATATGACCTCATATTTGGTGTATGTTGTTGTTGTGATGAGGCAATATCTGGGTCTATCAATAGAAGGAGATAGGAGGTTTGTGCCAATGTATAAGTTTTATCCTTAGATCACCCTAAGAGGTAGCATAAAACATTTTAGAAGAGTAAACGATGATTTCTTCTCACCTCTACTATGTATGTTTGATCCATCATTAGAGAAGAAGAGGGTTTCTAATGAGGCATAGAAGGTTGTAAATAAATATGGATGTATCTTCTTGTAATTTCCCACCTTCACATACCTAAGGGTAGGATTCTACATTGGATACCCCTACATGTTGCCAAGATATCCTTCTGACAAGTGGGTATTAATGTTGTTGTGCAGATAGGTTATCATAGTGCATAATGAACATCAGACAATTCACAAACCAGGCATTAAGTTTCCAATTACCATTGGGAGATATTCAGTTCAAACTGTTCCCAAGGCAAAAGTAGTAGCCTTAGAGATGCAAATTATGACTATAATAAAAAATTCGTATGTATATCGTTTTGAAGATATATGGGCGGATTGCAAGGATGAAGAGGATAATAGAAAAATGGATTTTTGTAGGCTTATTGTAGAAAGATTTTAGATCTTGGTTTATTAGATCTTCTGAAAAACTTTGAAGATCCTAGTGATAACCTATATGTTTCTTATGATGAAAATGAGATAGCAAGAAAACCCTTGCCTCTTATCCAATGGTCTAGAAAAGAAAATACTTCCATTCAACAAAGCCTCACTCCCATTTTGAGTAAAACCAATGAATGGTTGCAAAGGCGAGGAATTCAATTGAAGCCTTTCAAAAGAGATTTTGAGAGTGAAGTGTTTGAAGGAGAAGCCAACAGGTGACAAGATCTTAGGACCAAAAACAAGGCAAATTTTTCTCCTTCTTCCTCACGTAGGGGACCAAATATTACATTTACCTATGGAAATAGTACAACACAAACTGTTGAAGAGGAGAAAACTATTGAAGAAGAGCAACCTGAAAGAGAAGAGAAACTTGAAGAAGAAGAAGTGAATGAGGAAGAAGATGAAGAAGATGATCAAATAGAGGAAGAACAAGAAGATGATGAAGATAAAGAAGAAGAAGAAGAAGAAGAAGAAGAAGAAGAAGAAGAAGAAGAAGAAGAAAGGCAAGATGAAGAAATGCAAACATCTCCACATGAAAATATCATACAAATTCCTCCACATACATCATCGCCTATTGCAACCACAACACCTCATACTCCTCCTATTCTTACCTCTCCTCCACCTCCTCTTCTGACTCAACCTCCACCTTTCATAGTCTTACATGCACTCAAAGTAACAATACCTCCCATTGTACATTCAATTCATTCAACCCCCTCTACAGGGCCAATATTACAAAGTGTAGATGTGCTTTCTAGGTCTCCTTCGTCAATTCCAAGTTTGTCGTCTCCATCATTTGACATCTCTTTCCAAGCTGAATTCAATCGATTCATGAATGAATCATTACCAGATGCATCAAATTTGTAGACTCCAAGTACAGTGATGACCGAGACCACCTATTGTGACTACAACATTTGTTCCCCCAGACACAAATTCAACACAAGAATTGGCTATAGGGCCTAAAGGTGATGCTCCTTTCCTTCCTCCATGGTTGGCTTCACATGAATCAAAGTGGAAGAAGTAGGTGGTCTCACCTGATGAGTTAGATCTTGAGGATTTGGCTCCATAAAAGCCAAAGGGAAACAAGAAGCCAAAGGTTCACTCAAGATTGCATATGGATAAATCGGGGTATAATTATGTTGACATAACAGCACCACCCCAAGGGAAAATCCATGAAGAAGTTAGTCTAGAGGGCTATACCATCACAAGGATAGAACTTGGGAAAATTACACATGTAAGTGCTAAAGAAGATGCTCAAGTATCCCTAACTAATTTGATGGAGAAGTATGATAAATTGGAGGAAACCAAGAACATGTACAAAGAGAAATTTGAGCACTATGCTTCTATGTTGAGGAGGATCATAGAGTCTTCAGAGAATGTGCAACCTATTGCATTGAGTATTGAGGAACCCATTGTTCAAAAAGTTAAAAAATATTACTCTAAAGGTAAAATCATTTATGAATTTATTAATAAGTTTCACAATACATGATTGTTGCAATGGAGAGGATTGCTCAAATATCAAAAATAAATCTAGAGCTAGACAAGATAGTGAGTATACTTTCTATTGAACAAAAGGAAATGGAACACAATCTTGAATCTTGGTTGCAGTTGAAGAAGATGAAATTGGGAAAGTTGGTGGAAGTTGGGATCATTCCCGACAAGAAAAAGTATGTGGAGATTAAAGATTCTATCAAAAACCGCATACTTGTCATCAAGAATCTGATCAAGGATGCGCAACAAGTACAAGAAGATGTTGAAGAACATTGTGTTATCTTGGTGAACAAAATTGAAGAGTTACCCAGGAAGCTTCTTGATGAAGATCACACATTTCTCCCGACAAGTGAGATTATCCAAGTTTTCAAGGAAGCTATTCAAAAATAGGTGGAAGATGAAGCATTTTCATCAAATTCAATGGACACTCTGTGTGATATACAACTAACTTGGATAATCTCAAAACACATCTGGATAGATGTAAGAAGGTTTGTTCTGTTACAAATAAGTCCATTACGAAGGTTCACACTATTATTGACCACACTTCTGGACAAGATGAGGCAATAATGCAGGAGATCTTAAAGAAGTATGAATATTTCCAAGCACCAAGAAATGAACCATAAATCTTTTTACATTTCTAGGGAGAGTTAGATTTCATGCTTTTATCATGCTTTGTGTAAATGGACGTTGGCATTTTTACATGTCTCATGCATTTACATGTAAGAATGGAGATTTTCTCCTACAATCATGGACACCATGTTTGAATAAGTCAAAAATTAGTTAGGGTTGTTTCCTAGAATGGCTTATAGCTCACTTATAAATAAGAGAGAGTTGTATTATATTGTTTACCTTTTGTCTAATGCAATGAAGTGTTGCTCATTTGTAAAGCAATTTTGAAACTTTGAGTTCTTATTGTGATACTATTTTCAATCAATAAAGAAGGCCAAATTGCATACCAAACTTTGTGTTGGATCAATTCTAATGGATGTGAATGTTCTTATGTCTTTCACATTAGTTTATATTATTATTGGATTGGATTAGCAGTGTTTTATTAATTGAGATTGGAGGGCTTTCAAGTTAATTTGTGTAGACTTTGTACTACACCTTTTGCTTCGGATTGTGTAATTGTTGATAATATTGGTGAATGATCTTCAAGACTTTGTGCTTGGAATTCTTCATGTTGTTCATGAATCTGTTTGTGAAGTATATAGAAGACTTTGTGCTTCATTTGCATCATTGGTTACTTTATTGTAGAACTCTACATTGAAGACTACAAAATGACTTTGTACCTCTGTAAGCATTTTGGTTACGTATCTTTATTATACTAGTACTCCTAGACTGTGATTTGATAAGTTAGAAGTATTGGGAATTACTACTTAGGTTTTATTTAAAGTTATAGAGCATCAAGGAATAAAAATCATGGAATATTGTAAATATATTCTTTGAAAGAAGAGAGAATCATGAATGTAACACACCCCCATATGATTATCAATAAGAAGGGTGCCTCCCCTTTTTTTGAGGAGAAATTTTATCTCACAATAACTGTGTCTGAAATTCAATTTTTGTAATCTGTAAAGAGATTACAAAATTTTCACCCAACATATTGGAAGCCACAACATCCTTTACAACCACAATAACAAGCCATAATTCCAAACCCTTCAATAGATGCACCAAATCCACCAAGAGCACCTCAATTGCTAGCACAACCTCCACCTCACCCAAATAATAAGCATGCCCAATAGGCTTATGCTAATGACACCATACAATACCCCACCTATGGGGTTGAGGTGAGTTATGTACAGATCAGATCAGGGAAGATATTAGTTGGACCTTCATCTCCTCATATCACTAAATTAGTTGATGAGGAACTTCTAGCTGAGCCCATGGACCAACAACCTAAGGAATCTAACTCAAATCAGGCCAATCCAACAACCAAGAGTCCAAAGCCTCCATTACCTAAGCGATTAATAGTCCAAAGGCATCAATCCTAAGTTGAAACTGATATGCTAGGATAGCTCAAGGATGTTTGCATCAACATACCCCTCATTCAAGCTATTAAGGAAGTGCCTATCTATACTAAAATAGTGAGAGAGCTATGCCTCAAAAATCTAGGCAGGAAGTGAAAGGACCCTCAAACTATACATGTCTTAAGATAACTCGTAAACATTATGTTGGGAAACATAATTGTCCCTAAGTATGCAAATCTTGGGATCCTTGTAGTGGATGCCAAAATAAATAGCACTCTCATTAAGAACACCTTAATTGATTTAGGAGCAACTATTAATGTAATGACCAAAGAAACCATGAAATTATTATAGTTAATGGAGCTGAAACCTACACCTACTATGCTACAGTTGGCAGATAGGTCCATATTCAAACCTGAGGGAATCATTGAAGAGTTGATAATAATATTAGATTCATGAGAGTACCTTGCAAACTTTATAGTATTGCAGCCTAAAGCCAATCTTGTAGGATATGCCCTCATATTAGGGAGAGATTCCAGTTGGAAACAATAGATGCCTTCATAGGTTGTAGGTCTAGAAATATTATCATTTCAAATGGGAATGTGACTAAGAAATTAGTCCTTTATCCACCAACCCAACCCCATGCAGACCTAGAACAATCTATCTAGCCAACCCTAGATAAAGAAGAATAATACTCCTTACAAACTATGATGAATAATGAATGCAACCACTTGTTAGAAAACAAACATGAAGATGAATTGATTGAAAACATCATGCATAACAAATATGGTGGGATCTGCACCAACATGACTATCTTACATGTCTGTAAGATCCTTTGTAAAATATAATTCTGGCCAATTCATCTAAGTCAGTTTCCTAAATTTTTTATACTTTTTTACTATATCATTATATTCTAAATATAGTAGGACTTGGCATTTCATCTATTCAAACATCATCCTTGACTTTAGAGATTATGCCAAGAAAAACATTGAATGTAAATAGTCAATTGACTATTGCACAACATACCTCACTATTGAGAGTGTTGAAGGCACTTGCAACAACCTTTGCATGGGATATCGTGATATGAAGGGGATAGAACTAGACTTGTGCATGCATAGAATTTACATCGATGATGGTTCCAAACCAATTAGACAACCCCAAAGGAGAACTAACACTACATTTAGAGACATAGTCAAATCAAAATTACAAAAATTATTGGATGCAGTATTTATCTATCCCATCTTTGGCAGTCAGTGGGTGTCTCCACTAGTGATTATACCTAAGAAAGGAGTAAAATGGAGTGTGTGTGTGTGTGTGTGTGTGTGTGTAGACTATTGCGAGTTTAATGCTGCAACTGGAAAAGACCACTTTTCACTTCCATTCATTGGCCAAGTACTTGATTCATTAGTAGGTAAGAAGTAATTTTCCTTCTTGGATGGATTTAGTGGCTACAATCAAATTAAGATGGCCCTAAAATACCAAGACAAGATAACTTTCTCATGCCTCTAGAGTACATATGCTTATTTTTTCTTGCCATTTGGGTTATGCAATGCACTAGCCACTGTCCAGAGGGCAGTATTGAGCATATTCTTTAACTTCTCACATGATTCCATGGAGGCTTACATGGATGATTTCACAACTTATGGGAATATTTATGATGGAGCACTTGGAAATTTGGAGAAGATACTAAAGAGATGTCAAAAAAATAACCTATCCTTGAGTCATGAGAAATTATTCATGATAATGATCGAGGGAATTGTTTTGTGTCTACTGAAGGAATTCAAGTGGACCCCAACAAAATTGAGGTGATATCAACACTCCCTGTGCCTCAATGACAAAAGGATATTAGAAGTTTCCTTGGCTATTCTAGAATTTTCCTATTGTCTAAAGATGTAGAGTTTGAATGGACACCTGCTTGTCAAGCTACATTTGAAGCTCTTAAGGCAACACTAACTAAGACACCTATCTTAAAAGGACAAAATTGGAATCTCCCTTTTCATATTCATACAAATTGTTTTGATTTTGTAATTGGAGCAATGTTGGGACATAAGGAAGGAAACAAAGAGTATGCCATATATTATATCAATCAAAATCTTTAAGGGGCATAACTCAATTATATAGTGGCTGAAAAGGATATGTTAGTTGTGGTTCATGCAATAAGTAAATTCAGATATTACATTATAGGGTATTCAGTGTTCATACACATTGATCATACAATGATAAGGTATTTCATGAAAAAACCAGTGGTTGGTGGCAGGCTTGTAAGTTGGTTATTGTTACTTCAAGAATTTGACATTACCATTGTAGATAAGCCAGGTAAAGCCAATGTAGTGGTGGATTTTTTATCTAGACTACCAATCAAATCAAAAGAAGATGTTGTTGATGACTCATTTCTAGATGAGCATTTATTTTCTCTTTCTCTGCATACACCTTGGTATGCAAATATTGCCAACTATCTTGTAGTAGGAAAGACACCACCCCATTTCTCACCAAGAGGCAATTAGTTCTGAAGAGTTTTCCATACTCATGGATAGTTGAATACGTATTCTATGTAGGCTCAGACAACATAATGAGAAGATGCATTCAAGAAGATGAAGTATATTATATCCTCAAAGTATGCCATGATGAACCTTGTGGGGGACACTTTGTAGCAAAGAGGAAAAATCTTAAAATTCTAAATACTGGCTATTATTAGCCAATGCTTCATAAAGATGCAGTAAAATATATCAAGAGTTGTGATAGATGTTAAAGAATGGGAAAATCGACAAAAATGGATGAAATGCCATTACACCCACAACTAGTAATAGCACCATTTAACAAATGGGGATTAGACTTTATTGGCCCCATCTCACCAACATCAAACAACAAAGAATACATACTATTATGTATAGATTACCTTACAAAATGGGTAGATGTTAAGTCTTCACAGTTTGCACGAGATGGGAGTGTGGAAAATTTTATCTATGAAGACATATTCACAAGATATAAAGTTCCAAGAGAATCACAGACCAAGGACCTCAATTCACATCATATTTGATCACAAAATTAGTTCAAACATATGATATTAGACATAGAAAGTCCACACCTTACCACCCTCAAACAAATGGGCAAGTGGAAGTCACCAATAGGGAAATTAAAACCATCCTCACAAAGATAGTGCAAATTCATAGGAAAGATTGGGTAGCCAATTTCTGAGGCAATTTAGGCTTATAGAACAACTTGGAAGACCACAACAAGATTTACACCATATGAACTAGTGTATGGTAAAAATTTAGTACTTCCTGTAGAATTTGAGTATAAAACATTGAGGAGAACAATCAAATTGGGCATGAATTTTTCCATAGCACAATAGGAGAGGTTCCACAAATTGAATGCATTAGATAATATAAGAATGGAAGTCATACACCACATTGAAGTTATCTAAAATCAAAGGATTCGTTGGCATGATCAGTTTATTGAAACAAAGGAATTCAGTGTAGGTGATTGGGCTCTACTTTATGACTCCAAGTACAAAGATTATAAAGGGAAATTGCAAACCAGATGATTTGGGCCATATGTGATAAAGACAGTCTTTTCAAATGGAGCAGTGTAGCTACATACAATCAATGAAGTAAGGTTTTCATTGCTAGTCAATGGTCATATATTGAAGCTTTATAAGAAACCATTGCAAAAGGATGAATTCCTTATTACATCACAACAATAGTTTGAACCTGACATGGACAATTCAATAATAGAAACAACCAACTCTTTAAATTTATCAATAGACGAGCTACACAAATCCCCCACTGATGTTCCACAGGTATAATTTCTTCACTTATTTCATGTGCACACAATGCACATGTGACAATCAACAATATTTGTTTCTTCAAACGGTAAGCAGATGCAAAAGGGACCTGTGACAACGTGAACCAATAAAACAATCACAAAGGGACTTATTGTTGCATGCACCCATATCATTTACATATCCATAATAATATACACCCATTCATACTATATTTACATCATATTTTTTGTGCATGTATTAATATACATGTCCACTTTACTACATACAACCAATTCCATCTCATCACCTTTTCATTTCTACCATACCCTGCAATAACTATAACTTCACCTGACATGTACTACATGCAACATTTTCTTTTCATCCATCACTCCAGCCTAATTCCACATGTCACACATACACTGCATATCATAACAACGCACAACTCATATCCATCATGACAAGTCTTTTTAAAATTTGCTTGCATGACACAATTCAACTTCTACACAAGAATTGAAAATCAATTCAAATAATAACTAAAAGTACACTCCACCTTAGAAATCATAATTATTATTTAAGCTTACTAATTTTATGATTATTTATTCTTCATTCAAGCATGTCAAATACTATATTTTAAATTTTCACTACTTTCTATTTATATCTCTGTCCTATCTGTATGAGCTAAGTGAGAACACTTAGCAAGCTTAGTTGGGGGAGGGTATTCATTATTCTTCAGTTTTTTATATCATTTAAAACTTTTTCCATTTTATTTTCTACCATCACCAAGAAACCTAGAGCTTAGCAGAGGAATTAAAAGGTGTATTTGGGTGTTATAACATACAACAGAGCACAACAATTAGGGTGATAAAACAAGAAAATAACAAAGCAAAATTATGAAGTGACTATAAAACCACATAGCATTATAATGGGAGGTGATATAATATGCAAAGAACCAACAACACATAACTAGCTACTAGATGATAGGCTATGTTTGCCCATTTTCTAGCAAGCTGGATGGTTACAATATTTTTTGAGGCTTATAGAATTTAATGAGGTAATGACCCAACAATTCATAGCCACATTGCAGAATGATGAAGTGGTTGTTAGGGGTCTAAGGGTAGATTCCTCAGAAGTAGTTATAGTTAAAGTATTTGGATTACCAAGGATAGGAGAGGAGTTTCTAGTTAGGGTGGACACCATTGTAGCAAGAAATGAATTCTCCCAGCCAGGTGAAAACCTAGATTCTTCTTCACAAGGTAATAAATGATTTTCTTTGCCTTGGATTTGGGCTTCAGTTGTTGTTTCTTGTATAGTTAATTACCTGACATGTGATGGGAGAAAATCATTGCTATACACAGTTCATTTCAAAGTGTTAAGTCATCTACACCATAATAGGCATGTAATGTTCCTAACTTTTTATACAATCTATTAAAGAGAATGTCATCTGAATATAAAAGGAAAAGAAACAACACAACATTGTCTCATTTCTACTTGGTTATATTGTTGATAAAGAGGAGTCTTAGGGCTTAGTTTCCAAATGTTTCTTGGGAAAAATTTCTTAATTGTAACAATATCAACATTATCTATGAAGTGCCTAATGAGAGAATAGAGGCCAAGAAAAAATAATAGAAGAGCCTATTGTTGCTCCTGAGGGAGAAATTCCCTCTGGTTCCCTTGCTGCAACACCTACCCACACCATGGAGGAACCAGAAGAAGAGGGTTTTCAAGAAACCTAATCTGCAACCTTTGATGAGCAGCCCACAACATAAGGCAATCAAGAAACCCCTGTTTCTAAGAGGCCACCAAGAGGTAAAAAGAGAAATAGTGAAGCCTCTACCTCTACACCTATAAACGGGTAGAAGAAAGGAAAGAAATAAAAGAAAGGGAAGAGTAGGGCTTCTACCTCTACACCTGTAAGGGAGAAAAAGAGGCCCACACAAGCCAAGAGGCAATCACAACGCCTAAAGAAGAAGGAGGCCATGAGAGGATCAATTAAAAAGCAGAAAGAATATGTTGTAATAGAAGGAAGAAGATGTTGTGATGGTAGAAACAAATAAACATTCAGAAGGGAATATCTTGATCATGAAGCAAAAAAAAATTAAATTCAGAGGGGAATACCCCTTGTGATAGAATAAAACCATCAATTGTGCAACCATCATATTTTTATAACACTTCTAAATCAAATTCAAAATATATTTTTGTAGCTAAGAAGAAAAGGAAAAGGTCTCCAAAATGCCCTATTTTAGAGGGTTGTGAATACACGAGTGCAATGGGGGATGAGCAATTTTTAGAAAAAAAATGAAGAATTTTTTATTGAAGAAAAAAATATTAGCAAGGAATTTCAAGAAGCAATGGAAGAAATAAAATAGTTGGAAGAATTAATAAAGACACATCAACAAAAGAGAAATGAGAGGGATGCCAAAATTAAATAATTGGAGGAGAAGCTCTAGAATTTTGAGCATGGGTCAAAATTGGAGGTACTGGCACAAATAGCCATGGTGGAAGCAGAAGGAAAATAAAAAGTATCCCAAGGCCCAATTCCTCATATCAAAATCCCCACTGGGCCAACTGTAGTGTCCTTGGATGTGGAGCTTTGGAGAAAAACACATGAATTCTCCCAAAAATAAAAAAATAATGGCAAGGGAGAAAAATGAAATGATTTCCAATCACACCAAGGATTAGAGAAATGAGATATAGAAGTGAATATTAAAGGTGAAAATTAAAGAGATAGCAAGCAAAACTACACAATTACTGAAGTGCAAGTCGCTTGCTAGGGTTTATGCCTTATTTATGCAAGATTTTTTTTGTGTTCTCAATTTAGCCAATTAATTAGTGATCTTCCTATAGAAATGAGTAGGAAATTCTTATTTTTAGAAACTTTTCATGATTCCACATCAAAAATGTAGGATAAAGTATGTGAATTCTACTTGCACAATTATATTCTCTCAGCTGAAACTGCTTGGAATCCCTTGATTTTTGTAAGAGATTTACAAATCAGATCTTTGGCCTCTTATATAAAAAATGAACAACAGAGGGGTGAAATTTTACAAGAATACAATGAGAAGGAGAAATCTATTGCTTTATAGCTTGGAAAAGAATTAATGGATCCCAATGCAGTCATAGACCAGTGATTAGAAATTTTGGATCACAGAGGTGTGGGAAGGAAGATAATGAATATCAGAGAACAAGATTATATGAGGATGAAGAGATTAGCTACATGACCTATTAACTTCAAGTTTTTACAAAAAATATGGGAAGAGCTAATGCCTAAGCTGAAGATAAAGGAGACACACTCCCTTTATAATTTTGTAGCCATCATATGAAGATCTCATAAGTACATAGACATTACAAGGGGAAATGAAATTAAATGGTTTCCACTCATCTTTCATCAACCTATTATCCTCTTTCCACTACCACACTAGATAGGGAAGAAATGTGGGGAGGAAAAAGCAGTAAAAAATACAAGATTGGCAAAGCTCTCGGATTAAAGGGGCTATTATCTGAGGTAGAAAAAGGGAGTTGACATTGTAGCCAATTTTAGGGAGATAACTCTACAATATAACCTCTAGTCTTAAAAGTTGCTTAAGGATAAGCAAATACTTTAGTTGGGGGAATGGTGTGTCTAGATAATGGTTGGTTTTTCCTTCATCAATTTATGCTTTTATTAGTTCATTTGCTAAGTTTCACAAACATTTCCAGGACTTCATACATCTTTCATATACCTTTTATGCACTTTGGTAGACATAAATATGTGAAAATATAAATACGATATATTGATATATGCTTATGTGGATGTATGAATGTTCATAAGATTTAGTATGTTTTTACGATTAATTATGATTATTAATGATCTTAAAGCCTTGGTATCAAAACTAACATCTTGCAACCAAGAATACTGTAGCCGGTAGCAACTAGATTTACAACCTACAACAAAGGACTATGGATATTTTTAGTGGAGAAGCCAAAATGATTGAAGCGCGACAATTCCAGAGAAAAGTGAAGGTGGCTATTGAATGGTCGGCCATTAGTCACAATAATTACACTTTTTATCCACCAATAAGGCAACTAGAAGAAGAAATCTATTCCAAATAGGAGTGACCCATGATGTGACAGTTTCCATGAAACACATCCCTATCATGGTGATTAACTGTTAGGAGAAAAATCCTAATTTGGTTTTTCTTCATCTATTTCATATTTACGGGTTTTTGTTTCAAATACTAGTCCTCTCCCTATCCTTGAGGGAGAGAAGATGTATGCATTAATGTTCTATTTTTAGTCGTTAATGAATAAGACTCCTCCCAAACCTATATATTGGGATCTATGATCAAGCAACAAATCTAGTAGTAGCCATGTGATTATTTTCACTAGTTAACATTTAATTGTTGTTGGTTTTTTGTTATCCAATTACAATAGATATGTATTGTTGAATGAGAAATCTTTAGAGATTCTTTTTCAGACTATGAGAAGTCCAATTTTCATGTAATAAAGGAGTTTAGTTTGTTGTCATGACTTGTTGATCAAGTAGCACATATTTGATATCTTTTGTGGGTGCAATAACTCGAGCAAGGGACACTCGACGTACTGCCAACCCACCTTATTTTTTGTTACTAGATTAGATGTTACATTATTGAATTCACTTAAGATAATTTTTCAATTATATGCATGTGAATTTTATAAGTAATATTTTGTAGCATGGATTACATCCTTTGACATTAGATTGAGTTCTTCTCTGGAGAAGTAGAAGTCAGAATTTAGAAGTATTAATTGGTTGCAAGTTCAAATTCAATAGTTAGCAATTACAGTATTGAGCAGTAAGTACTCGTAGCATAAGCAACAAATTTATGCTAATTCCCCTGTTTTGCAATTTTATAATTTATTTCCTTTTCCAAGCTTTTACCATTCTCAGTATATATGTGACCACCTATGTTCCATTGATATAGGGTGTAGTTAGGATCCTTGGATGCATGTATAGTGTCAACAATGCCAAAAGCTTACGAGCCTTGGTTGATAATTAAGTGCAACTTTTTGTGAAGGTTTGGTGTATTATTCAGTTAGGAACCCATCCTTTGAATTGTGTGTCTACTTGAAAACACCAAGTTAATTAGATGTTGGAAAGGCCTTATAGCCTCCTCTATGCCTATTAAAATATTAATGAAAAAAAAAATTGCTTTATCTTTTGGATAATCAAACGAATTCATCTATAAATGTTATTTTGTGAGTATGTAGCCTTTGTTACTAGCTTTATAAAAAATATATTATGTATTGTGTGTCCAAGAATATTACATATTTAGTTTAATATAGTTTAGATAATAATAATAAAATAAATTAACATATAGATGTTAATTTATAAATAAATAAATTTTAGTTAATACTTAGTAATTAAATAGGTTAGTTGGGAGTTATTCCCATAAGGGAGTTTGGGGTAGTTATACATGGGAAAATGAATAGAATTATAAGACATCACAAATAAATGTAATATCATCTCAAATAATCCAAAATCAAATTATAGTTTATGTTTTTATTCATGTGCAACAATGGTGTAATAATTTTATTTACATGTTTTCACATGGTATGAAAGCATTTATAGATTTTGATACTATGATTTAATTTATCTTTTGTAGAAAATATGACATGATGATTTTAACTAGAGGTGAATCCATAAAAGAAGAACCAAGTTGAAATTAAATAGATTTTTGTATACCAATATAAAATATCCTTAGTAAAACTATGATATCTTTGTCATTTATTAACAAAATTTAAAAATTGAAACTACTATCTAGAAAGCTAGTGAAGAGGGGAACAAAACCCATAAATGGTTTGAAGATAGTCTCAATATTTAACAGTCAGTTTGAAGTAGAAGATTGGCATGATTTTTACTAGGTGTGAGAAAATGTGTTTGATTGTTGCATTTGAATGCTAGGCGCTTAATATGTTTGTCAATCATTTCAAGCGTTGTTGAGCATGAGAAGACTTTGAAGAAAGGTGTGCAAAAGGTCGTAAAACCTTGTTAAGCATTCAAATTTGCTAGGCACATTATTTTACAATATCTATATGATTGAATTGGCATCTAAAAATGGAAGGAGAGGTAAGTGTTTGGAAATTATTTTGGAAGTGTGATTTATGAATTTCAATTTTTTTATCTATCTATTTTCTCATTTTTGAACCGGATTTATAGTTTATATCAAATTTGTGTGAATGAATTAAAGGAAGTTAACATTGTTGGGGAATGTTAAATGTTTGCATCGAGTTGACATTTCTTTTGTATTTGAAGAAATAAGGATGTATGAATGCTTGATAGATTATAATTTTATAAAAGGTGCGGGGTTTATTTTTCTTTAGAGATATAAGGGGAGTAAGACTTTATATTTGATTGCATGTTAAAGATTGAAGGGGTTTAAATTTTTAAAGGAAATATGTGTAAGGATGTATTAGTAGTTGGAATGAATAGCTTTGATATGGCCACATATCACATGACTACTTCACATGATTATTGTATACTTGATATCATCAATGATACATTTGACAATGCTTTCAAAGACTCACATGTAAAATCAACTAGATAGAGTGTAAAAATGTCTAGAGGTTGGAGGCATTGGAGTATGGAGGAATTTTATCATCTCGAGTTACCTTCTCACTTAGAGATGATACACTGTATGAGAAGCAACACCAATTTCATCTTGAGTCCCTTCGTGGAGCAAGGGGGTATGATAATTTTGTTTTGATTTGCAGATAATTGAGTATGTCTCTATCTACACAGTTGGTGAGTGGTACCTATGGATAATTGAGTTTTTATCGATCCATAGTTTTGCAAGTGTGTACTTGTGGATAATTGAATTAGTCTCGAACTACAAATGAAGGAGCATTATTGTGGATAATTGAGTTATTATTGATTCATAGTTGTTTGGTAGTTTATTACTATAGATAATTGAGTGAGTCTCAATTCATAATTGGTTGGTGTCTTTTCTTGTCGACAATGGAGTTTATCTAAATTCACAAGAGGAGTGGTGTACTTGTGGATAACAAAGTATAACTCAATTCATAGGTATTTTGCAGGTTTGACAGTCAAGAGATCCAATGATTTGTTTAATTTGGTGTTTCTTGGGCGAGCAAGAAAAATTGGTGAAGATGCTTTATCAAAGTCTTTAGAAGGACTACTGTTCTCAATCCTTGTAGTGTTCCACCCTTTGTTTGGATTGATGTAATATGGGGGAATGTTGGAATATTAGATCTTTAGTTTAGTATAGTTTAGATAATAATAAAATAAACTAACATACAAATGTTAATTTATAAATAAATAAATGTTAGTTAATAGTTAGTAATTAAATAGGTTAGTTGAGAGTTATTCAAGGGAGTTTGGGGTGGTTATACTCGGGAAAATGAATAGTATTATAAGACATTACAAATAAATGTAATATCATTGTGAAGAATCAAAAATCTATATTTTATATATTTTATTCATGTGCAACAATGGTGTAATGATTTGATTTACAAGTTTTTACATTATATTTTATTTAATATTATATTTTTTGACTTTATAATAAACATAGGCTCATTGTGAAAAAATAATGATCCTTATTCAAGACACCAAATAAAATAATAAATATTGGTGGAAAAATCTCAAAAATTACACTACATTCATGTAAATGTCCTTGTTTCAATGATGTATTTTTGATATATATGATAATAGAAATGTCTTACAAGATGATATATGTATTAAATTTTAATTAATAAATAAAATAATTACAAAAAAATCCATGCTCTAGATATTGGAATTACTAATATAATTGTAATAAATCATGATTTTTTAAAAAATTATAGTGAAATTTATGCATTACGAAATAATGCCACTCAATAATAGAAAAAATAAAAAGTTGATTAATTTTTTTTTTTTAAAATAGCTTGAATCTTAGTTGAAAATATTATAACTCATTGTTTACATTTGTTAAAGAAGATGCAAGGGTTGAAACAAGTGGGAAAATCTTCGAGGAGTATACAAAAGAATTCTATCGATTCTTGATTAGAGCAGGCCATTTTGAGGCCAACAAGGAGAAAGTTGTAGGTTACATAAATGGGTTGAAGTTGATAATTCAAGAAGAGTTGAGTTTGGTGAGAATGACTACCATGGAAGATGCATATTAGTTTTCCTTGAGGGTAGAAGAAAATTTGAACAAAATATTTGAAAGCAAGCAAAGAGGTTGTGGTGGAAAGACTAGTGGACAGTCATATGGTGGCCAAAGTGAAGATCAAAAGAAGAATGAAGGATCTAGTAGGAGTCAAAACCAGAAAGGAGATAATACCTACTGTCCTCATGATCAAAATAATGGAGACCATAGAGGAAGGGAAAGACAAAGGGGACTGGGAAGAGGAGGCTTTCATGGAACCTGTTTCTAGTGTGGAGAAGGACATAGAGCATTTGGGTGTCCTCAACATCAATGGAGGACATATAGAATACTTGAGGGTAATGCACAAGTTGCACATGCAGATGAAGATGTTGAGTCTTCACATTCTAAAGATGTAGGAAGAGGAGAGGTTCTTGTTACTAGAAGAGCCTTACTAAATGAGGAGAAAGAACCAACTCAAAGGAATAATCAGTTTCACATAATATGTAAGTTTGAAGGTAAAGTTTGCAATGTGATTATTCATGGAGGTAGTATTCATAACCTTGTTTTTGAAGAAATGGTTAGTAAGTTGTAGTTGGAGAGAAGGTATCCAAATCCATACCAAATTTCTTGGTTGCAAAAGGACCATAAAGCTTTGGTCAATGAATAATTTTTGGTAAAGTTCAAGATTGGAAATTATCATGATGAGGTATTGTGTGATATTATGCCTATGAATGTTTGTCATATGTTGCTAGGGAGATTGTGGTAGTTTGATTGACGAGCAATACATGATGGACATTCTAACACCTATTCTTTAACAAAGAATGGAGTACGTCATAAGTTGAATCCCCTAAAAGAGACATAGGAAAAGGTATGCAATAATGCCATAATCTATTTAGTTGATGAAAGAATTTTTTAGAAGGTATGAAACATTAAAATATTAGTGTTATGCTTTGATTTCTAGAGTTGATAGAGAAGATGATAAAGAGATACCTGTAGAGGTTTAAGATTTATTGGATGTGTTTCAAAATATTGTATCTGATAATGTACTTGAGGGTTTGCCTCTAATGAGGAAGATTAGTCATCGAATGGACCTAATTCTTAGAGCTAGTTTGTCAAACAAGGCAGCCCATCAAATGACTCCAACAAAGAATAAAGAGTTGAACATACAAGTACAAGAGTTGTTGCAGAAGGGATTGATTTGAGAGAGTTTGAGTCAATGTGCGATACCTACAGTACTAGCACTGAAGAAGGATGGAGAGTGGAGGATGTGTAAAAATTCTAGAGCCATCAACAAGATTACTATCAAGTATAGATTTCCCTTGCTGAGGATGGATGACATCATGGATTATTTGAGTGGACCTGAGTACTTCACGGAGATAGATTTGAAGAGTGGATATCACCAAATTCAAATCGGAGAAGGAGATGAATAGAAGATAACCTTCAAAAACAAGAAGGGCTTGTACGAGTGGTTAGTCATGCCTTTTGGGCTAACCAATGCACCAAGCATATTCATGCAGCTCATGAATGAGGTATTGAAATAATTTTTGGGTGAATTTGTTATTGTTTATTTGGATGATATTCTACTTTTCAACAAGAAATTGGCTTGGTGCATATTTGAAGAGTTTTTGAGAAGCCAAGGGAGGATAAGTTGTTGATTAATTTGAAGAAGTGCAGTTTTGTGAAGAGAGAGTTGGTATACTTGGGGCAGAAGGCCTTAGTATGGACCTAGAGAAGGTGAAAGATATCATTGAATGGCCTACACAAAGGAGTGTTACAGAGGTGAGATATTTTCATGGTTTAACAAGTTTTTATAGAAATTTTATCAAAGGTTTTAGTATTATTTGTGCACCCCTAACTGAAATAATGAGAGGAGATAGAAAAGAGTTCAAATGGACTACAAGGGCAATAGAGAGTTTTGATATGTTGAAGAGAAAGTTACAGAGCAACCTATTTTGGCACGTCCATATTTCAACAAGGTATTTCAAGTAGATTGTAATGCTAGTGGTAGTTTCATTGGAGCTGTTATGTGTCAAGAAGGTAAACCCATTGCTTATTTTAGTGAAAAGTTCAATAATGCAAAGAAGTATTCTATTTATTATCAAGATTTTTATGCTAAATTTTAAGATTTAAAGAGATGGAGACACTACTTGTTACCATAAGAGTTTGTTTTATTTATTGATCATCAAGTTTTACAATATTTGAATAGTCAAGGGAATTTGAATCAAAGACATTTGAAATGGGTTGAATTTTTGAAAAGTTATACATTTGTTTTGAAGCATAGGAGTGGAAGATCTAATAGAGGTGCAAATGCCTTACGTAGGAGGCAAAAAATTTTAACAAAAATGCAAATTGAATTTGTTAGGTTCAATGAACTCAAGATCTTGTATCCTAAGGATCTTGATTTTGCAGAGGCTTGGAAAGGTTGCATGGAGCCTATCACTTTGGATAGGACAAGATGGTTGGATTTTATGATCCAAGATGGTATGTTATTTAGAGGAATCCAATTATGCATTTCGAGGAGTTCCATGAGAGAGAATCTTATCAAGAAGAAGCATAGTGGGGGATTAGCTGGGAACTTTGGGTTGAGATAAAATAGTTGCTATTGTTAGTGAGCACTATTATTGGCCATAGTTGTAGTAGGATGTGAAGAATTTTGTGCAAAGTTGCAAATTATGTCAAATGGAAAAAGGAGCAAGTTAGAATGTTGGGTTATATCAGCCATTACCTATTCTAGAGAGGCCATGGGAGGACATCAATATGGATTTTGCTCTTGGTTTACTAAGGACACAAAGAGGACATGATTCGATATTTGTGGTGGTGGAAATATTTTCTAAGATGGCATGTTTTATTCCTTGTAAGAAGACTAATGATGATGTTCATATTGTAGAGTTTTTTTTCAGGGAGGTGGTGAGACTGCATGGTCTACCCAAGAGCATAGTTTTAGATCGAGATAGTTTATTGGTTGCTTTTGGAGGATATTGTGGAAGAAGTTGAAGACTAATATGAAGTTTAGTTTTGCACACCATCCACAAATTGATGGACAAACAAAAGTGGTGAATAGAAGTTTGGGTAACCTACTATGATGCTAGGAAGGAGATAAACCTAAGGGATGGGATTTGATTTTACTATAAGTGGAATTTTCTTACAATAATTCTATCAATAAGATCATTGGTAAATCACCATTACAAATTATATATGGGAGAAATCCAAGGAATACTTATGAGTTAAGGAGGATGGACAAGGGAGGAAAGACAAGTGCCAAAGCTGAAAACTTTACTGAGCACTTAAAGAATTTGCATGAAGAGTTGAGAAAACATATTAATAATATGAATATTCAGTACAAGGCTAAGGTAGACCAGAAGAGAAAAGATAAGGAATTTCAGGTTGGAGATGAATGTTGCAAGGTGTGCGCCCTTGGTATTTTTTGATGGTGAAAATAACACAAACAACGTTAAACAAAATATTTCTACTCTATTCCTCTTGAAAAAGAAAGACAACATATAGTAGCCTAACTCCTAAGGTTCTGGTAAACAAACTCCATTAAGATCATCCTGTTGCTGCATCATCTAGGGAGTAAGTGAGGATGACCATCAAACACAACCAACCTTAAATAAGTAAACTTGGGGTATTGGATAAACCAATATCCCCACTCTATAATGAACGCGATGGCCTCCTGACTCAATCTATACCCTGCATCTCCATTAATCTAGTTAATAATATACAAAAATGCATCATTAACTCTTCTATAATGCAATTCAAAAATTTGCAAGGATAGCTAATCATAATGGTTCCATACTTTATTTTGTCCATCAGCTTCTCCCAACACCCCCACTCTGTTTAACCCCATAAAAATGCCTCTCCTTGATGCTGCATAAATGACATAAGAGGTCATAAAGAAACTCTTGGTTTCTCTCACTCTAACCATTTGATTGTGTATGCTTTTAGACACAATCAGGGGCCAATCAAACTGTTGCCTACCATCCAAGATTATCTGAATGAATGGAAACATCCATTCTTTGAAGTGAAAATCATCCCTCATTCCAAAGACTCTGGATAACATCATTATTATGTCTCCAACCTCCTTGTAGAACTCCGCCCTTTTAGGCTAATCTAGAAGCTTGATTAGAGAGTTCTTCTCAGTCCTCATCTATTTCTTATTCAAATGAGCTTTGTTGGCTTCCTTATGGTTACTATACATTTTTAAAGCCTTCGCCTCATTAAGTTGGCTAGGATTCCTTGGATTGGGGACATTGAACATAAATTAGAACATTTTGGGAGTCAAATCAATGATGGCATTGCCTTGTGAATCCACGCATTGTCTAGTAGCCGAATTATAGGCTCCAACTATTGTCATTATTAGTTTAGAGCATTGAATTAACAGAGGAAAAATAGTGATATGAGCCAATCCTGATTCAACTACCCTTTGGGTCCTCCCTGTCACCTCTTCAACAAATATTTCAGAGTACAACTCCTCATAATGGAACAGACCCAGATTTGTATCAGTTATGTCTGCCTAATCAGACTCCACCTTGCTAGCAGTGATGACAGGACCTTGATGATTATACCTCAAGGTATAAGGGAGTTGTTCAGGTTTAACCTTCTTAGGCTTAGCTGCTGGTTTTGAAGTTTCTACAGGTTGACTCCTCTGAGAAGCCTCACCCGATGCTCCTGACATTCTTTATTTTCTGCATTAAAAACCCCTGATTAGATTTATAATAAGTATAACAAAAACCTAGTTAGAGATATTACCCTTCATACACACCGAAGGCAGGACCAAGCAAAAGACATCCCTAAAAAGCCTTTTTAAAACACCGCCGAGGTCGGGACCGGAATGAGAATTGAGCTGTCAACAAACCATATGGTGGGGTCAGAGGCAGAGTCAGAATAGTATTTGGGATCAGAATCAGAATGGAAATTGATTTGGGTAAAATGAATAAATTTCAAACCTATGTCTTGTTCCGCTTTCAGTTCTGACTATGTGAACAACATTTTGAAAAATTTATAACTTATCGGAAGAGGACTCGGAGACTGATCCGACATCCATTACAGACCAAGGGTTGAGACTGAAATCAATTATGGATCCGACCCCGATTTAAAACAATCGTGACGTCATTAAAAACTTCGACCGAGTAACGAATGACACCATAATCTAAAAACGAGGTCACTTGAAAAAATAGAGGGGCTTAAAAATAACAATACGAAACCGTCCCCATATGATCGAGAGGAAACCTAGCAACTAGGGCACCATTTTCTAATTTAAACAGAGACGCGCATAAAAACCCTTCGACTCAAATAATTAGGGCACAAACTTAACCCTACTCAAAATCAACAAGCCAATACGTAGAAGAATCGATAGGTAAACAAACGAATCAAAGAACACCATAAAGATAATGTAGCAGACAATCGACACGCCCAAAAACCCAAGGCACCACAATACGGGAATAAAGAAAATGTGAAAATGATCGCGGCAAAACAAACAAACAAGAAAATGACAAACAGTAAAATAAAAGACGAACCGAAAACATGAAAAACAAAAGAGAAGACAGGCAAAACAAACAAGAAGGATTTGAAAGAAAAAAAAGAGCCACGAACCCATGCGAAGAACAAGAGACTAAACAAAACACAACAAATAGAAAATGAAGAACAAAAAACCTACCTCCAAACGTAATCCAACAGGCTAGCCCTTTGATGTGAATCCGCGTGAAAATGCCTCACTTTCAATTGAATCGTGTTCCTAAATGCTTTACTGCAACTCTTGTTTGATTTTACTTGTTAAACAGTGATAATAACCAGTGAGTTAACCTTAATTAAGGTTAAAATCGAATCTCATACATAGGAGGTGCAGTAAATTAATGCCATTAATGTGGCAGGTCGGATGCGGAATCGCGGCGGGAACAGGAACAAGACAATTGTGCGATCGAAGTAAAGTTAGACAGCAAAAAGAAAGGCGGGACCGGAAACAGAATGGAAACCGATTTGGAAACTTTGTCCAAGTTTCGAGTTTGGTTTTGGATTCGGTTCCGGTTTCGATTCTGAAAATAAAGAAAGAACAAAAAGAGAAACACCAAGATCAAAACAAGAAAACCCATCACCGATCTCAAGTCCAAACAAACAAACCAAAGGCGGAGGCGGAGGCAAGATGGAAACAAGTTCGAGACTATATTCAAAACTAAGAGTGAATATCCATTCTGGCTTCGGTTTCGGTAAAACAACAAAGAAAAAACCCGAAAAGACCAACGAAGAGACAAGCGAGACTAGAATCGGAATGGAATCCTCAAAACAAGTTTCAAACCAGATTTAGTCTCGGCCCGGTTCCACTAGAACAAAAAGGAAACAAAGCATTGTAAGAAAGAAAAACTCCAAACTTTGTTGAAAAACAACCAAGGACAGAAAACACAAAAGGGGGACCCGTTTTGACCAAGGCAAAAGATGGGGTGGTTATGCAAGGCATAACAAATGGTGACTCAACTGGGAAAATGGTTTACCCATTTTCAAGACATCAAAGAATTCAGTTACCCGAAAACTACTTGGCTAATGAAGCATGCTAACTTGAATAAGATTAGATATATAGAATAAGATTGAGCTAAAATATCAAATGTATGTGCTCATGATTTTATTTTTCTTGAATCTGAGTGTGTGCATATATTGTGCATTTCTTTATAGATACTTTATCCACTCTTGAACAACTATACCTAAGATCCAAGCTACATAGGTTGAGTCCTTTAACTATCATGCAATGAAATCATGGGCATTGCTCCACTGCCAAACAGGCGTCCATAGCCCCGATGGAGATACCTCTTGTTCTCTCAAAGAATTTCTCTACTATCAAATCAGTGTCCATAGCCTTGATAGAGACTCTTGATTCACCCATTTGATATTGAGTTTGCCTTTTCTCTCTTTCTCTTCTCTTTTTTTTTTTTACTTAAGCTTCACTTGTAGAAAACTTTTACGAACTTTTTTCAATACTCAGATGCAATTGGTCTGAAATGTGGGTTGAGAACTATAATGAGTTTCATGATAGTCTTGGAATCATATTTTTCACTTGAATCAAAGATACAACCACCCTAAAATAAATAGGTATTTACTTAGGCAAATGTTTATCTACTTTGTGATAGACTTTGATCATAATTCATGAGATATTCACAATGTACCTTCTACCCTTAATAAATTTTCAAACCAACATTAGAATGGTCATAAGACATGAGTTTTAGAATGAAATCCTTTAAAAGATGACCGTTGAAAATACCTAAATCAATTTCTCTCCTAGTGCCTATAGCATACTTTGCATAACAACCCCTTTCTTGGAATGGATAGAAATGAAGATCCCCAACGAACAAGATAAAACAAAAACAAAACAAAACAAAGAAAAAGAAATAAAGAAAGAAAGAAAGAAAATAAGAATACAAAAACAACAAAGGAAAGAAAAAATTACATATAACACAATATAGTATAGTTATTCATAACATCAGACCTTCATGAGCCAAAATAATGCTTAAGAAATTGACCATTAACTAGCAATGGAACAGGTTCTCCTATCAAGGTACTCAAACGAAAATAATTCTCACCTAGTATCTCAGCTACTTGATATGGACCTAACCAGAGTCTATCAAATTTATGGTGATCTCCCTTCTTCTCTTTAGATGTTTCCCATAGTAACACAAGATCTGATATCCTAAAGGCCTTTACCTTGGCCCTTTTGTCAAACCAGCGTTTGACGATAACCTGATGCTTAGAGAACTGATGCAAAGTAGCATCTCTCTGTTCCTCCATGTTGAGAAAGTTGGTTAGTCTGGCCTTGATCTTATCATCCTTCATATAAAATTTCTACATAAACTTGAGGACAGGTATTTGTAAATGGATTGGGAAGACTAGGTCTTTGTCGTAGACTAATTTGAATGGTGAATTTCCTAAGTCAGCTTTGATTCGAGTTCGAACTGCCCATAGGGAAAATCGTAGCTGGGTGTGCCAGTCTCTAGGATTGTTTTCTAACAATTTTTTAATTACTTCCAACAAATTTTTATTAGTGGACTCAACCATTCCATTTCCTTGAGGGTAGTAAATTGATGAATATTTCAAAATTATTTTATGTTCATAAGCCCATTGAATAAATTTAGTTGAAGAAAAAGCAAGGCCATTGATAGGCTGTCGTTAGGTCCTACTACTTTAGAATATTGAAAAGTCAATTAGTCGACCGGGCAGTGTCCAAGGCAGTTTGTAGAAGAATATGATTTGGATAACTTATTTTATATTTTCTAATTTACCTTAAACTATTGGAATCAATTTTAACCTAAGGTCATTACTATCTAACTAGAAAATAATCTTACTCTAAGAAAAATTGGAAATACTAAACTAAAAAGCATAAGACAACTAGTTTAGAAAGCATCACGACTAAACTAGAAAGCATAGAAACAAGCAAACTAAACAACTGATATACTATGGAAGCAGAAAAATAAGTGAAGAGACAATGAAACATCTTTTAAACAGTAAAGGATTTTATCAACTACGAAAGATAACTCATACTAATTAAAAAAAATGGTGCTCCAGAACTACAGACTCAACTCTTCGACAAACTTAGTTACTTCCTACTGACCAGTAATCTATCTTTAATAAAGAAAATAACTTAAAAGTAAAATACTTATCTATCTAACTAACTTCCCTCGAGTGGCCAACTCGCGGGTTAACACTTCGTCCTTAAATCACATAAGCTACAAGTTTTGTAGTCTCTCTATTACGAACAGTCATCATCATTCATAATTCAACAGTGTATCAAAAGACAATAATCAAGTAACTCATTCAACAGTATTTTGAAAACCATGTGAACAACATAACGATACTTCTTTTGTCTTATTCATCACTTTTGAAATTACATTCTTATAGATAACTTATAACTAAATCCTAAATTTAAGAGGGCGTGGATAGCCATTGAAAAAGCCTTCAATAACTTAAAACTAACTTTTATGTCTTTAAAGCTCATAAACATATAGAAGGCTCAAGAAGAGCCATGAAGTTTTGATAATAGAATTTTAAAGAACAAAAACTAAATCTTCGATTCATCAACCTGAGATTCAAGAGTAGGTTTGCAACATTTATCTTCATTATTCTCAAGGCACGTGCTGGCTTGGCTTTTTGTAACAGTTGCTAGATGACCGAGTCATTTCTTACAAAAACACTCAAGTCAACCCATTAAACCTGCATTGACAAATTTCCTCAATTGATCAAAAGAAAGAAAAAAAAAGGAAAATTTTCCTTAAAATAAGCAATTATTTCTCCTAAAGTTTAATAAATTGGCACAAGCTTAGGATTGAGTTAGTAAAAGTAAGCTTTCCAGATTTTATTATGATGAGGTTAGTTTTACCTCATCATTTCCTCCCCTACCTAATTTATGGCAGGTCCTCCTGCTCCATAGTTAAACCCTTGAGTCCTATTCCATTCCTCATATAGGGCACTGAGATCATGTGCCTCCCTTGTTGTTGCATCAAAATCTTCAAGGTCATAAATGAACCCTTTGTGAAATATCACACTCTCCCTCCATTCATTGAAAATTATGTCATTCTGATCTATTGAAATATTGAAGGCCGAAGGTGGATTGAGTAGCAAAGGAGGCATGTACTTCATTCCCATCCATTTTTTTCTAAGATTTCTCAAAATTTTAACTAAGGCATCTTCTCTTCTAAATGACCATTTGATATTTAGAGGGGAAATGACCTCTCTTTTCTTTAGGTAAGCTGGTAGTGGGGTGAATCTTTCTTCGCAAGCATGCCATGCTTTTCCAATCAAATTTTGTCCATTTTCCATGAAATTATCATAACATAGCTTGAGGTTGTTGTCATATCTATCCTTCATCTTATCATTAACAAGGAGAGACAAAAATGTATCTTTGAAACCACCAGGCCTTGAATTTGGGGACCTTATTTGGAGACCCACTGTCCTTTCTGCTTGTGCAAACTCTTTTGTATGCTCCTGCCAATGAATTTGGTTCCTCATGGTGGAGAGAAATGCTCTCAGTTCTACCTCTCCAATGAACAAGTTGATAAATAAATCTGTGTGATTTTCTAATAATAAGTCATGCAAAAAGAATTCATAAATTAGATCTTGGTTTTCAGGGGTTGACTCTACATATATTTTTAAAAACTCTTTATCATTGGGCTCGTAGGGCTGATCATTGTAGATCCTAAACAATTTCCATCTTAGCCATTGTTCATTCAAAAACATGGAGTAAACTCTTGATGGTCTTCTACAATTTAGTAAACAGTCCACTAGTTGACATACATCCTGCTTTCCTCTGTAGGCCCTATGAAATGACTCCTTCAAGAGCACCAGTTCCTTCTTTAGCCTATAATTTTCAGCTTGGACATTCCTGAGTAAGTAACACCTTTCCATCCATTTCATTAGCAGAGGTGGATGCGGACCTGGAACCAATCAGTTACAACTGGTTCAGTCTGAATTTCTTTGGACTCCATTTGAGGTTTTACAGTGCATTCGTTTAAGTCTTGTTCTAGTTCTACAACACTACTAATGGAAGTGTTCAACTCTTCAATATTTGTTTTCTTGTCCTCTTCAAAGGCTATGAGCATAAGCACAAAATTTTGTTTTATTCTTTCAATTTTTGTATCTTTGTTTGCAATGTCAACACTATAAGTTTTATGCTTTTGATTTAGTTCTTGCATTTGCTCTTGTAACTTATAGATTATTGAGTCATTTTCCTGTAATTGAAGCTTTAAACCCTGTATCTCTTGATCCCTTTTATTTATTATAGTTGTATGCACAACCAATTCTTCTTTCTACAACTCTATCAGCTCATTATCTTTGTACAATTGTTTCTGTAGATCATCCATTTCTATTTTACACTTTTCTAATTCTGCAGTGGCACTACTTGTTTCAATTGTCTCAACAATTTTATTAACAATAGGGGAAAAATTTCCTGGCACACTGTCATCCCCCTTAGGTTCTCTTTCCTGAATTACATCAGTGAATATCTCCTCCATATGTGCAAAGTGGGAAGGAATCCCTTCGCTTGAATCTTCTTTACCTAGAGGTACCTCCTCTTCACTGGCAAGTTCTGAAATCTCTATAGGCTCAGGTGGCCGCTTAGGCTTTTTCTTCTTTGAACTTCCTTCCTTACCTTGAATTGGGGTTTCAGAGAATTCAAGAGCTAAACGCTTACATCTTCTTAATGGAGGCAAATTTTGGAAGGTGATGGGTGTTATATTGTTCCCTTTTCTTTTTCTTCTTGGCTTACTCAAATTAGAATAAATAATCTCAACCTGTTCTGGTAAGTCAGGGGTTTTGAATTCATCTCCAAAGAAGTTTGACACATCCTCACCAGGGGTGGTGGAATTAGGACCTTTCAAAGCTGGAGAGCCCTTAGGGGAAATTGCTTTAGATGGTGGAGTAGCCTGGTGGGATGATTTCCCTGATTCTATTGTCCTTGTGATTGCAAGCTTCTCAAATTTCTTTAAAAACTTTTCTCATTTTCCCTCAGGTTTCTTGCGGAAGTGGTACTTACAAATCAACTGAATCAAACCATGATGTTTCAAAGGCCCAGTCCCTATTTTATACCTTTCTATGGAAGTGTTTAGAGAATCACGCAAGAATTCAGGCATATTAACCCTAAGAGCAGGATTCTCCTTTCTGTAACGCAAATGGGTCAACATGCGGAAAGCAAATCCTACTATTACAGTTAGTTGACCCTCACAAGTGAAATACTTTATAATCCATGCAAAGACATTACCCCAGGGTTCTAATATGGAGGTTCTCTAGAACCCTTTATTCTATCCCCTAGTACTTATTACTACCATTGGGTGAGGATCTCCTTCTCTAACAAATAATTCAGATAATTTCCGTAACGTAATTTGAGAGGTTTCTTTTATTTTTATGCTTGCATTCTCTAACCCTGATAAGTGAGAAATGATTTGGGGGCTTACCTTAAATCGCTTCCCATGAAGTACCACCTCACCATTTGTGTAGTTTTCAGCAAAAGAGCTCACCAGCTTTTCATTGTAGCCTTCAAATTTTCTGATAAAATTCAACCACCCTGCTTCTTCAAACAACCTTGAGATATTACTCAATCCAAACAATTTTTCTGTTGAATCCGGCTCTGCCTTTCTTTTACCAGCCCCCATTTCCTTATTTGCCACTCTTCAAAAGACTTTAATTATGACACAAAGCTTTCATGCAACACTTTTGAAAATATTACAAAAGAACTCAATTTTTGTCTTGTTTGCAGCTTGCTATGCAATGATTTCCAATCTGCATGGAGGCATGTGAAAGGCTTTGTCGTACAAGTAATTGATCGTCGAGTGGCACATGTTTCTAAATTGAGAGTGAAGTTTATGCCAATTAATTATTCTTTATTCAAAAATAACTACCTACTTAAAGTGAAAATTAATACTTACTTGCGTTCTTGTGATCGTTCGAAGATCTCGTACCTTACAGATTTTATAGGATGACGTGAGGGCATTGGCTGAGGTGACGATGAATTTATTATGATATGGGTGCGGAATTTTATGGGTGACAAAGCCATCAATGAGGACTACAGTACTTGGTGGCTTTATTTATGAATAAAACAAAAATAGAAAGATAGGTGTGCAAGATATACTAACGGAAGGATCGCAATTTTTTTGAATTTTTGAAAAAGGTGGCGAAATACGAATGAACAAGTTCTGGAGCACGCAATTTGACATTGCGCTCAAAACTAGTGCATAAGTTCTAGAGCATGCAAGAAATTTTCATTTGCAACGGAGAAGGTGGACAAGTACCAGAGCATCTGTGGAAGACGCAATCGGGACAACGATGAAATGAAAGTTTCAGAGCATCGCTGAAAGATGCAGCCGAAGAAGGAATGAATTGAAGGTTCCAGAGCATCATCGAAAGATGCAGCCAAAGCAACAATGGAATGAAAGTTTCGGAGCATCATCAAAAGATGCAGCCAGAGCAACAACAAAATGAAAAGTGGAGTGACATGATAAAGAATTTTGAACTTCAAAAGCTTTGGACTTTAGTGCAAAACGCCTCTTCGACATGATGAGCTTTGTACAAGTTCTGGAGCATTGGGCATGAGGACTGTCATGTTCCGGAGCATCTGGCATCGGGATGATAACGTTCCAAAGCAACTTTGGAGGGTGCTCCGCAAGTTATTTTCCTCTTTTTGAGAAGTCTTGCAAAATGGAACAAAAATTAACTAAATCCAAAAAAAAGAAAATTTTAATGAAGGAAAATATCTTGACATACATGTCCGTTTATTGCACATTTTTGAATATATATATATATATATATATTTTGAACAACATAATAAAACAACATTATTACCAAATAGACTCTGCCTTGGTAGAGTCAACATATTGGACCTCGCCCTGCATGTCCACCATCTTTGAAAAGTCTTCCCTATTGACCAGCTTATGGTAGAAACATAAAGTGATGACCATTAACTAAGAGAGTGCGTGTGTCACCATCAATTGGTTTCAACCAAATAATTCCATTTGAAAAGACTTCATCAATCTCATAAGGTCCCAACCAATGAAAACTGAGCTTTCCCTTATGATTTTTGTATCTTGAATCGAATAGTAGGGTCGAGTCTCCATTATGAAACTCCCTCTCCTTAATATGTTTATCGTGCCACACTTTCCACTAATGTTGAATTAGTTCAGTTTGATGGATGGCGTCTAAGCGAAGCTCATCCAATTCACTTAGTTGCATAACTCGTTCAACTTGGGCTCGTTTTAAATCCAAATCTAGTTCCATAGCTATTCGTAGAGTTTGTAGTTCAAACTCAATGGGAAGAAGAGGCTTCTTCCCAAAAATGAGCTCATAGGGGCTGTATCCTATCGTAGATTTCCAAGTTGTGTTTTATGCCCACACGGCTTCAAGGAGTTTTCCAGCCCAGTCTTTTCTTCCAGAAGAAACTATTTTTGTTAAAATATTTTCAAACTCTCTATTAGTTACTTCTACTTGGCCATTTGCTTGAGAGTGGTAAAGGGATGACTTCCTATGGCTTACCTGAAAATGATTGGTAAATGCCAAGAGCACTATGGACATAAATTGGGGTCCTTGATCAGTTACGATAGTTCGAGGGGCTCTGAATCTAAGAAATATTTTATTATAGAGAAATTTTGCGACTTGCTCTTCCCTAGCTATTCGTAAGGCTTGAACTTCAACTCATTTTGTCAGGTAGTCAGTGTAAACCAATATGTACTCTTTCCCTTGAGAGGAAGGATCTATGGGTCTGACAAAATCTAAACCCCATTTCTTGAATGGTTCAAGCACTACCTATGATAGCAACAACATTTCTGAAGAAGCAGTTGGTCTTCCTACTCTCTGACATTCATCACAGTGATGAACATAGTTCTTAATGTCTTTATGAATTGAGGGCCAATAGTATCTAGTGCCTAAGACTTTATGGGAAGTTCTCTTCGCAGAGTAGTGTCCTCCCGAAGGATCATCATGACAAGCCCACAACAAAATAACATTTCGTTAATCCATTTGAACGGGGAACTTTCCCTAATTAGACGCTTCTTTTGCTAAGTCATGAATCCAGGGGGTACCTCTGAAGCAGCTAAATAGTTAGCAATATCTGTGAACCAGAGTGATTTTACAAAAATTACAAACATATTTTCATCTGGGAATTCATCTTATACAGGACTACTGTCACCTTCTTCATGTTTGATTCATGACAAAAAATATGCTACTACATTATATTTCCCTGGTTTATCAAGAATCGTGGCATTAAACTCCTGAATGAGCAATAACCATCTCATAATTTGACCATTAACTATGAGTTTATTCATTAGGTACTTCACAGCTGAGTGGTCTGTATAAACTATAACCTTATATCCTGTAATGTAGTGGCAAAATTTTTTTATGGCATGAACAAAAACCAGGAATTCCTTTTTTGTTGTATAATTTCTTTTTGTAGGAGTAAGATTTTTACTGATGAAATATATGGCATACTTAACCCCGTTCTCATCTTCTTGTCCCAGCCCTGCACCAATAGCATCATCAGAAGCATCTGCATAGATATGGAAGGGAAGACTCCAATTTGGCCCTCCCAATATGAGAGCAGAGACACACTTTTCCTTGATTGCCTCAAATGATTGCTGACACTTAGATGTCCAGATGAACTCTACTTCTTTCTGTAAAAGAGAGAACATAGGAGCTGCAATTTTATTGAAGCCTTCTATGAACCTTTTGTAGTAACCAACATGTCCAAGAAAACTTTGAACATCAGTTTGTGTTTGAGGGACAATCAATTGCTGGATGACTTAAATTTTTTTAGGGTCGACCTTTATTCTTTCAAAGGAAATATGATGACCCAATACTATTCCTTGCTCTACCATTATTAAACATTTTTCATGGCTAAGGGATAGTCTATTCTCCTCACAAACTTGCAAAACTCGATCTAGGTTCTGAAGAGCTTCATCATATGTTGACCCATAGACTATAAAATCGTCCATGTAGACCTCGACACAGTCATTAATGAGTTTGGAAAATATGGAAAGAATCTACTCTCTGAAAGGTCACTGGAGCGTTACACAATCCAAAAGGAAGCACTCTATATGCAAATGTGCCCCATGGGCAAGTAAACGTGGTTTTGTCTTGGTCTTCTGGAGCAACCTGTATCTGATTATAACCACTAAATCCATCAATAAAAGGAGAAATATTTCCTCCCAACCAAGTTGTCCAGGACCTGATCAACAAATAGTAGGGGAAAATAATCTCTATAAGTGGCTTTATTGAGTTCTCGATAATCTACACAGATTCTCCACTTCCCATTTTTCTTTGGGACAACCACCATAGGTGATACCCACTTACTATCAGAGATTGGATAAATAAATCTACCACGAAGGAGATTCTCAATCTCAATTTTGACCAGATCCTTTAATGCAGGATTGAGTCTCCTTTGAGGCTGGCGAACAGGCCTTATACTAATGTCAGTGTAAATGTGATGAGTACAAACACTTGGGTGAATTCCCCTCATCTCCATATAATCCCAAGCAAACACTTTAGACTTTTGTACCAACACATTAAACAACTTATCCTCTTGAGTTTCTATCAGCCAACTATTGATATTCAAAGTTTTTCCTGGTAATAGCATTATCGATTTTGTTCCAGGATGGACCGAGGTGACAGTATAAATTGGTCGCGACAACGTATTAAGAGGACAACTATGAGGTACCAGTTGGCGAAACCTTGTGATATCCTCATAGAAATGACTTGTTCTAGGAATCATATTCTCTAAAGGACAAGGCATTCCCATTGTAGCATAGATGTGTTCCATCCCGTTTATATCAATTGGTTGCCCAAAAATTCTTGGAGCATCCATAATTTCTTCCTCATTCGGGGTTATAGCAAGGTGTGCTACTTCGTTTACTAATTCTTCCTCCAGTTCTTCCCTGTGTTGCTTAATTACTACCATGGCTAGCGAGGCCAAAGTGTCTTGACCACTAGATTCTTCTGGTTCATCAACCCAGACCTTTTTATGCTTAGTAGGCTTAGCAGGGGGATATAAGAACAAACATTTACTATCTTGACCATGTGAAATGGTCATTCCCCCTTCCCTACAATCAATATTAGTAGCAATCATGGCCAACCAAGGTCTTCCAAGAATTATAGGATAGCTATCTTTGGGAGTAAGTGACTGGATTACTTGGAAGTCAACTGGATATTCCCATCCATCAACTTTAACAAGGATGTTTTTAATGACGCCCTTAGGAATGGCTATAGACTGATTTGCCATTTTTAAGACTATGGTTGTAGGACGTAAATCAATTAAACCTAATTTTTCCATTATATCCACAGTCATCACGTTAATAACTGCCCCTAGATCCACTAGTGCATTTGGTATTTCTACCTCGTTGATTCTAATGGTTATAAGTGGACTCCCGAGATCATCGTATTTCAGAGCAATAGTCTTTCCAGATAGAAAATCGGCTAAATAACCATCAATATGAATGGTATTTATCTTTTTGGCTTCCTACCTGGCATTTTGATACATAATTGTTTAATTAACTAGTTTAACTCAGGAATTTCCTTTATTGCTTGCAATAAAGGAACTTCAATTTGCAATTGCTTAATCTCCTGAATTAACGCAGTTTCGGAAGCCAAGGATACTTCTGGATTATCTTCTGGGGTTATGGACTTTAAACGCTTCGGATATGGTGTCATCCTTTTCTCCTTTGGAACAGGATCCTTCTTATGTTGACTTAAGGACTGACCTTCCTTCCCCTGAGACAAGTTAGCAGCCCTTGCCGCTGAAAAAGGCTCTTTGTTTTTGGGATTGGTATCCTGATTAGACGATGTGTCTTTTATTGGACTTTTAGGCTCAGGTTCCTCCACTATCTCCTAAATAGTGAGAGGTTGAAGAGTTTGACTAGAGGGCAACTGCATGTTTCCAAAGTGTATCGCATTAAGCCCCGTAACATTTTCATGTTCGATAGAATAGATTGGTGTATTTTGGCGATTATTCTTAGGATTGGGGAGTGGTTGTGCTAGAAGCTGATGTTTGTTCACCTGCTCATTCTGAGGAGGGTTTTGAGCTGGAGGTAACAGATTCTATTGTTGATTCCTCCTTGGTTCAATATAAAAATGATTTTGTGCCTGATTCCATTGAGGGGCAACATGTTGTTGGTACCATTGTTGTTGTGGTTGATTTGTCCATTGTTGATTTCCCCATGTGTGGTTTGTCCATTCAGGGGATCCCCAATAATGAGTTCCCCAGTTAGGTTGTGGTGGAGGCGACTGATTACAAGATGGATTCCATTGATTATGAGCCCAATTACTTTGTGGCCTCCATGCAAAATTAGGATTTTGTCCATAAGAGAAATTACCTCCTTGATGTTGGTTTAAGGCATTTATTTCTTCTTAAACCTGAATGGTTTTTTTCTTAGTGTTCTTGATATCAGACAGAAGCTCACACTGATTTTTAGGATGGTTTTTCTCACAAAGTTGACAAACATTGACTTTATCTAAAGGACACTCGCGCAGTAGGTGTTTATTCCGACACCTTGGACAATAAATTGACAAGGTCTCAGGGTTGCGAGTTTTAGCTTGTATACCATCTAATGTGGTATTCAACTGAACAAGAATGTTTGTTTTCATATTTGTTATTTCTTTGCGGAGCTTACCTATCTTGTTAGACCCTTTAAAAATATTATTTTTGTAGATTCCTCCCCGAGTATGGGATAAATTCTGACATAACTCACATATTTCCTCAAGGGTTTGTTGAGATACGTCACCTTTTCCCATTAGATCAAGATTTCTTCTAGCGTCATCATCAAGACCTTTAAGAAAAAATGTTTTGAGAATCTCAACGCTAATGGCCGCTTCTCCACATCTTTTGGAGAGGAAGAGGAACCTATCAAGATAATCTTCTAAGCTTTCGTCCTCACTCTGTCTCAGTTTAAACAAGTCCTCCTTACTATCACTTACCCTACAGTAACTCTGGTATTTTTGCAAGAAGACAGTCTCCATTTCCCCCTAGGATGTTATACTACTAGAACCCAATCCCATAAACCAACGCATTGCTAAATCTTTCAAAGTTGACAAAAAGAGCTTCAACTTTTGGTTGTCGTTCTTATAGTCATAAGTTTGACACAGGACTTTAAATTCAAAGAGAAACTGGTCTGGGTCTTCCGAGGACAAGGCACGAAAGGTTGGAAGGAAAGCTGGGGAGATGTTCTTCATTACGGTATCATCATCTGCATCCAATGTAATAGGATAAATAAACATTCTAGGAGGCTGAGGTTCATTGTGGTTAGGTTCAGCTCTACGATCTCCCATGATGTTCAGGGGAGTTTGTTCCTCAAAAACAATGTCTTCTATAACTGGTTGTTCTGCCAGTTGCTCGATAGGTAAATAATGGAAAGCCTTGGGTGGAGTAGGCTCAAATAATTCTTCAGAAGTGTGGTCATTTGAGCCTTGGTCTTCCCTAGATATGATTGGTACGTATTTTGGGGGGGTCTTTGGTATAAAACGTCCGTGAGGGCCTCTTTTCCTGACCATGCAGAAAAGGAAGCCGACTAAGAAATTTTTGGTATAAAACTTGGTATTCAAATCATCTCCTAGTAACACTTAAGCACAAAGGCTATTTAAGTCCCCGACAACAGTGCCAAAAAGTGATAGGTTGTCGTTAGATCCTACTACTTTAGAATATTAAAATGTCAATTAGTCGACCGAGCAGTGTCCAAGGTAGTTTGTAGAAGAATATGATTTGGATAACTTATTTTATATTTTCTGATTTACCTTAAACTATTGGAATCAATTTTAACCTAAGGCCATTACTATCTAACTAGAAAATAATCTTACTCTAGGAAAAACTAGAAATACTAAACTAAAAATCATAAGACAACTAATTTAGAAAGCATCACTACTAAACTAGAAAGCATAGAAACAAGCAAACTAAACAATTGATATACTACAAAAGCAGAAAAATAAGTGAACAGACGATGAAACATCTTTTAAATAGTAAATGATTTTATCAACTATGAAAGATAACTCATACTAATTAAAAACAATGGTGCTCCAGAACTATAGACTCGACTCTTTGACAAACTTAGTTACCTCCTACTGAACAGTAATTTATCTTTAACAAAGAAAATAACTTAGCAGTAAAATACTTATCTATCTAACTAACTTCCCTCGAGTGGCTAGCTCGCGGGTTAACACTTTGTCCTTAAATCACATAAGCTACAAGTTCTAGAGTCTCTCCATTATGAACAATCATCATCATTTATAATTCAACAATGTATCAAAAGACATCAGGTAACTCATTCAACAGTATTTTGAAAACCATGTGAACAACATAACGATACTTCTTTTGTCTTATTCATCACTTTGGAAATTACATTCTTATAGATAACTTATAACTAAATCCTAAATTTAAGATGGCGTGGATAGCCATTGAAAAAGTCTTCAATAACTTAAAACTAACTTTTATGTCTTTAAAGTTCATAAACATATAGAAGGCTCGAGAAGAGCCATGAAGTTTTGATAACAGAATTTTAAAGAACAAAAACTAAATCTTCGATTCATCAGCCTGAGATTCAAGAGGAGGTTCGCAACATTTATCTTCATTATTCACAAGGCACGTGTTGGCTTGGATTTTTGTAACAGCTGCTACATGACCAAGTTATTTCCTACAAAAACACTCAAATCAACCCATTAAACCCGCATTGGCAAATTTCCTCAATTGATCAAAAGAAAAAAAGAAAGCATAATTTTCCTTAATATAAGCAATTACTTCTCCTAAAGTTTAATAAATTGGCATAGGCTTAGGATTGAATTAGTAAAATTAAGCTTTTCAGATTTTATTATGATGAGGTTATTTTTACCTTATCAGCCATTATCACATACCAGAGAAAATGGTACTCCAAACCTGGTGGTGATGTTCTCAGTTAGAAACTTGATAACCACCTCTGTGTTGCTATTTTTGCAGGGATGAGCCTCGGTCCAACGTGTGCAGTAGTTAGTTGCAGTCAAGATGAACTTGTGACCTACAAAAGAGTTTGGATTAATGACACCTATAAAGTCTAGTGCCCATTGAGTGAACGGTCTTACCTCATACACTGGTTTTAAAGGCATTATTGGATTTCTTTCCCTGGGTGTAGAGGTCTGGCATACATGGCATCTCTAGACATGTTGGTGTGCATCTCGAAATACATAAGGCTAGTAATAGCCTGATCTAAGAATTTGATGGGCCAGAGCATCTGTAGATCCATGTCCTGTACCATGTCTTCCATGAAACTCAACAATGGCGTGCTTAGCCTCTTGCTAATCCAAACAACGCAAGTAAATTCCTTGAAAATTTCTTCTATATATAGATCCCCCCTTGAGCATATAATGAGCACTCTTCATCCTGAGTGCTCTTCTCTGAGTAGCATTCATCCCTTTTGGGAATCTATTGTTGAGGAGGAAGAAGATCAAATCTGTGTACCAAGGATCCTTAGTAAATGACTACACAGTGTACTACTGACATGTGATATTCTTGTCCACATCTACCATTGCCTTTGATAAACCCTGACCTCGAACGAGTTTCATTGGATGAATCTCTAAGTCAAAATCTTACAAAATAGCCATCCACTTTCCTCTTCGCTCTCCCAATTCACTTTGCATTAGGAGGGATTTTACAGCTGGATCAAGAACTATGACAATTACCTGACTTCGAAGAATGTAATGCCAGAATTTATTTATTGCTTGAGCTAATGCAAAGGCCTGCTTCTCAAGGGGCAGGTACCTGACTTCTACATTCTTAAATGGAGAGCTCATGAAGGCGATAGGTCTTACCTCTCCTCACCTCTTCGTTGTGTTAGTACAGTTGCACATGAATGGTCAGACGCAAAAGAATAGATATAAAAGGATTTTAGATAATCTGGGCTGGTCAAGACATGGGCCTTAGATATTGATTGTTTAATCTGTGAGAAAGAAGATTTGGCCTCATCGCTCCATTCTATTTTGTATCTTTTTTCATCATCTCATTAAGGGGTTTGACAATTTTCGCAAACCCTGTTATGAATTTTCTGACAAAATTAATCCTTCTGAAGAATGATCTCATTTCTTTCTTACTTCCTGGCCTTGTCAGCTTTAAGATGGCTTCTACTCTATCAGGATCTATGGATATCCCTTCTTCTGATATGATGTGGCCTAGGTGTTTCCCTTCAAATACTCCAAACACACACTTTTTTGGATTGAGGGAGACACCATAGGTTATACACTTTTTGAGGACCTTTTCCAGATCTGCAACATGGTCTCCCCGGTTCTTGGAGAAGATAGTTAAGGAATCCACATAAATAATGATACACTTACCTATTAGATCCTTGAATGCTATGTCCATTGCACGCTGAAAGGTTGTCTTAGCGTTGATAAGGCCGAATGACATCCTCCGATAGGCATATGCGCCCCACTTGGTGGTGAAGGTAGTTTTCATTTTGTCCTCATGACTAACAAGGACCTGATTATATCCAGAATAGCCATCCAAAAAATGACATCATCTGGGACCCATTAACTATTTGTAATACCTCATCAAGAGAAGGCAGTGGGTAATTATCCTTCTTAGAGGCTTTATTTAAATTCCTAAAATCAACACATAACCTGATCTCACCATTTTTCTTGTGCACATGAACTAAATTTGCAAACCATGTAGAATGTCTGATTCGGAAGATCATTCTTGCAGATAGGAGATTTTGCACCTCCTTCTGAATCAAGGGCTCAATCAAAGCATTGATCGAGCGTTGTTTTTGATGGAAGGGCTTGGGTTTTGGCTTAAGAGGTATGGTATGTGTGATCACTGAAGTGTCAAAGGTCTTTAAGTCATTATAACTCCAAGCAATGGTTGCAATGTTCTTCTCCAAAAATTTAACTATCTTGTCCTTAATTTCTAGAGGACAAGTCTTTCCTAGGAGAACATTCCTTTCAGGACTTGAGTGAGTCAGATTAACAGATTCATACTTCCCCCCATCACTCTCTATGGGCACCCTTTGATGAGCCCATGGGTCAAAGTCAAAGATTCTTTCTAAAGCTAGCATCCCCTTTGGAATATTATTGCTTTTCAACTCCAATATCCCTTCTGCATCACCATTTTGAGGATCCCAATCCCCCTGATCTCTCTCAGATTCATCTATTATCTATCCTTCGAAGACATCCGAACTTGCCAAGAAGGCCAATATATGTTGGTCATCATCGAATACTTGAAAATTACGGACATTATCCGGGACAGCTGGGACTGAGACTAATTCAACTAAAAATATTTTTAGCTTAGAGTCTTGCAAATGATCCAAGGTGCTAGCAGTGATGGCAAGGGCATTTGCAATCTGATTAGCTTCTCTAGGAATTAGAGTGATCCCAAAAGTGTCAAAGTCTTCAATCAGATTCCAAATTCTATTTATGTATGCAACCAATCTTTTGTTATGACAAGTATACTAGTTACATATCTAATTCACAATTACTTCAGAATCCCCCATCACCATGAGAGCGGTGAGCTTCTTTTGATGGGAAAACATAAGTTCACGAGCGAGTGCTTCATATTCAGCCACATTATTCATGTAGCCAAACTACAACCTGTAAGATGCAAAGTAAGTCTTCCCTTTTGGGTTGGTTAGTTCAATCCCTGCTCCACTTCCTGCTTTGGACTTAGAGCCATCAAACTTAAGACTCCATAATTGATCTTTAGCTGGGAGCTCTTTCTTTTTTTTGATAACAGGGGATGACTTACTTGAGATAGGTGGTGGCTCAGACTTTTGCTAGAAATGAATAATTAAAGGTGACTGGGGACAAGGCTCACTTAAAGGATTTTCTATATTTAAAGCTTGCTCAAGAATCACTTCCTGAAACAATTTATTGGATAGTGTTTGCAATCCAATTCATTTTTTATCAATGCCTTAGGCATTGGTAGAGTATCCAGGGTAGGGGTATTGGAGAAAGGCTGAGACACCTCAATATCCTCTTGAAACTCAGAGCATAGAACCTGAGTCTGCTCTAATGGTTGGGAATCTTCCCCTTGAGAAAGACTGGTTCTAGTGAGGATGGTAGCGTCCTTAGCTTCAAATGGGAATTAATTGATGGATGCTTGAGGTTGATCTTGGCCAATCAGTTGAGATTGGCCTATATGGTTTAAGATATCTAGGCAGGGTTGACATGCCAATTCAGAATGATTCTGATAATGTATCCTACACCAACTAGGAAGCAACAAACTACTCAAATCAGTCTCTTCTCCTAATAACAACCTTCTTGTTGCAATTTTCTTATTAGAACTTGTTGGTTGACCAAGATCATTAGGTCACTCTATTCTAGGGGAAGTGCATCATCAGGATTGAGTATTGAGAAGGTCATGACTTCCTCTTGCTTGTAAACTCCTATCTCAGTCTTGAAGTATGCTACTTCATTTGGAGAATCATATTTTGTAATCATGTTTTTGAGCCTATGTTCACTCTCAATTCTAATATGTGTTGCTATCCCTTTCCAGGGTAGCCACATGTGAGAGAAATACAAAGACAAATACCCCCCAATACTCTTCATTAGCTCCCGACTCAGGAGCATACCATATGTTTCTGGGATATCAGCCACTTGGATATCTATGTAAGTTTGGATCTTTGGATCCAATCCAACTTGTACATGCATAATTTTTAATTCTCTCACCACATTAACCTTGATTTTGTCCAACTGAATTACTTTCTTATTAGTTTGGGCAAGAATTAATCCTAGCTTCTTGCAAATTGAAAAGGGAATGACATTACCAGATGCTCCAGAGTCCAGCAGACAGTTATGCAAATTCTTTCCAAAGATCCTTAAACTTAAAAGGAAAGGTGGGGTATTGGTCTTACCTTTATAGATGGCCACATTCGTCTCCTTCACTGGAGTCACTTTACCTTTTCCTTTTGAATGATCCACCTCCTCCAGGTCTTTCAACACAACTTCCCATTGGGTCAAGCACCACTTTATAATGTCAAAGAATGACAGTGATGTCTTTTATCTCTGCAGTTCTACAGTAAAATCAAACTCTGAATCATTCCTAACTTGATATTTAGGAAAAGAAGGTGGATTACCTTTATTATGAGATTCAAAAGGTCCCTTTGGTGGTGGTGGGTTATTATCTACATTCTGATTAGGTGGGACCATGTTGTTTGGGGGTGCAGATGTAGTGAATGGGCCCTTATTTTGATTTCTCAAGAAGTGACCACCTTTGGACTGGAAAGCTTGGGCATCATACACATCTTCTTCTTGTTCATTGTCTCCCTGCATGGAAAATTTATATTTTTTCTCAATGGTTTCATAAGTCATAGCAGTACTTACTGACCCACCATCTTGATTGGAATTTCCTTATGGAGGGTGGGAATCAGCTTGCGCAATCTTCACCATTTTTTCCATCTCTGGGCAATTGACCTCAGAATGTGCTCTAGTATCGTGTAGTCTACACCAATTAGTCATGAAAATGAGGTCTGCCACATTAGCAGTGTGTGGTTTATCCTCACCAGACTGATAGTTATGGGGAACTCCCTCGTTGTTGGGTCCAGTGTTCCACTACCTATTGTTATTGTTGGACCTCTGATTGTATCCTTTGTTCTGATTTTGATAATTTTGGTTAGAGGATTTTTGGTTCTGGAAGTTCCTATTGGTCTTCTGATTTTGATAATTTTGGTTAGAGGAGTTTTGGTTCTGGAAGTTCCTATTGGTGTTCTAATTTGCATTCTGGTTAGAGTAACTACCTTGGTTGTTATAACCTCCCCGATTTTGATAATTCTGGTTTTGGTTCTGAGGGGGGTTATGTCT